>JAGVSP010003078.1:0-22492 GCA_022494985.1 Micrasema minimum | reverse complement strand
GTGCCCTATGGGTGTAACAAAACTCGATGTACAAGCGGGAAACCAGTGAATTCTACATCATATTTGGAGTCGATTTTTGTAAAATATTTTTTCTTTTGTTTAGACCCTTAGTTTTTGAGAAAACTGAGTACGAAGTTGATTTTTAAAAAAAAAATTATTTGCAAATTGTTGTCAAATATCATGTATTTAGTCAAATTAATACTATCCATAAAGAAAACACAATAAAAAAAAACGCGTTTAATAAGAATTTATGCAATTTTACCTAATCTGTCATATTATTATTATTATTATTATGGATAATTTATATAGCGCCGTTTTCGTATAAATATACCCCAAGGGCGCTTTAAATATTGAATTTAACGGCTCGGGAAGTTTAAAGTGATTGAAAACTCAATTTCTGAGCAGAAAATACTATTATTTAAATTAATCAAAAGATTTTGAGAACATATAGGTCTTAAGTTTCTTTCGAAACATCACTTCACTCTCACAGTTGCGCACTTCTGGTGGGAGAGCATTCCAAGCCACAGGGCCCGCAACCGCAAAAGCGCGCTCTCCAAATTTTGTGCGCTGATTACGGATCGGTACTAAAACCCTGCCCTACTTAGGTAGGTAGGCAGGTACTTATGAAAATGTATTTTTTCAAGCTTAGATTAAAAAGTCATATTACACAATCATCTCCAAATAAGATGTAGATTCACTGGTTTCCCGCTTGTACATCGAGTTTTGTTACACCCGTACATCACTGGGTGCGGATAAGCGAAAGTAGTAATAAGTCCACATGCTCCACATAGGGGCGATCATGGTAAAATAAGAAGAAGAAGAAGAAGGATTTGGATGTAACTAATTTTTGAACAACATTTTGAATGAATACAAATACTTGTAGACAAATTACTGGATTATACCCATGCTGGGCTGATATCAGATATTATTGATATCTCAACAGAGACAGAGAAGCTCTGGAAACGAATGTTAAATGCTTTAACAATATTCTCAATAGATGTCACTATAGAGAAAGAATATTAAAAATATTCGAAATCTGTCGAAATAACAACTCGCAAGCGGATTGTTCTTTACATCTTAGATATATAACAAGTTTTCAAAAAATTTGTCATACATGGTTGTCAGATGACAGGCGGAATGGGGAAATGTTGTAATTACGTCAAGTGGCCACTTAACCCAGCCAATGACAGGTCATAAGCCCTGTAAACGCCTAGATAACCCACATTCGTTTCCAGAGCTTCTCTGTCTCTGTTGAGATATCAATAGTAACTAATTTTGACAATCTCGCCTCTGTCCCCACTAGATATGGCTAGATGGCTAGATCAATCTATGTGGAACACGATTTCCTAATATACCGTCCGTCCCATATCTCATCCCGAAGGCAGGTGTGTGGCGTATAAGTATATACTTAATATGATTACTTAAGTATACACTGAATACCTTACAGTGAGAGCAGACTGCTAGAGATAGTGATCTGTGTAGCGCGCCATATCGCTGCAGCAGGATCTTAAGAGCATACTCCACTGCGGCCGCTTCCCACACAAACGTACTCCTCGATTTTCTCCCTGGAATTTAACATAAGAGCTATGATTTTTTCACACATTTTAGATATCGACCAGATGTGTGTTTTTTTTTATCGATAAAAGGAATATTTGAGTTCTTATGCCATACTTACTCAAATATTTCAATGCTCTTTCTGTTCAAAGTATTAAAATCTATGTTTGATTGTTGGCAACTAACAAATTTAATTAGTATAAACGAGTGCCTGGGTCAAGTTACCCGTAGTAATGCACTATTTTACTGTAGCCAAATCATTGACCAATTACAGTGCAAACTCACCTATACGAAGAATGCACGCACTGTCTAACAAGTATACTAACAATATTGATGTTTTCAACACAAATCTAGTGCAATTTAGGGAACAGTGTCTGGATGCCATCTCTGGCGGTAATGAATCTACTGTGTAATCATTTAAAAATGTCTATGTAAAAGCCCTATGGGCGTAAAAACAATAAAAAAAAATAATTTCGGGCTGCTTTCAAAAAGTCGGAATAAACTGTGCCAGAAAGCGGGGAAAAAAGTTGTGCTGGTGTGGGCTTCGAACCTAGAGATTCTAATCCGGAATCCTCCAATCTACCACTAGACCACAACCCGGCTCGTGTTATTTTTTAAATTATTTATTTATCTCCTTTAACAAATGAAATATCGAAAAATAAGACGATGCAAACACGCGTCTGGTAAATGTATGTAAAAATGTGTGTAAAAATCATTGCTCTAATGTTCAATTCCAGGGAGAAAATCGGGGAATACGTTGGTATGGAAAAACGGCCGCGGCTCACGTGACCGTCAATTAAAAAAATACAAAATCGCGAAAAATGCTCAGTAAAATAGCAACACTTAAGTATTATACTTAAGTATTATACTTAAGTCTTTTTACTACTGCTAATAGTTCCCCTTATCCTCACCCAATGGTGTAAAGGGCAATGCATTGTTTACACCAAGTGCAGTGTATCTTAATCATTTTATTACATGAAGGTAGGTAGACGATCAGTCATACGCTTCACTACCAGTCCAAAGTATCACACATGAAATATTATTACCAAAATCACATGTAAACAAATATTTCACGTTGACCCCCTGCGGTAATCGAACCCGCGACCTCGTGCACGGTAGCTAAATGCGCTACCACTGTGCTACGAGTCGGCGAAGTGTCTAATTCAATCTGAATTCTTTATATTCATCTACATAGATTCTTGATAACTATTTTTAAAATCGATTCTCGATGGCTAATAGTGGTATAATGAGCCCTTTGATGCGGACAAAGTGTGTCTTGTCTGGACTCAGTTAAACTAACCACCAATTAACTGGTAACCAGTAACGCTCTAACAAGGCATCTCAGCAATAAACCGTTCGTTAGAATTAGCTTTTCATTTAACCGGCCGCTGTCACTTTTGTAAACACATGGCCTGACCAAGTTTGTCGATGGCAGTCGATGATTTCATTTAAAAGATTGAAGTTCTCAAAAAAAAATATTTTCGTTATCTCTAAAGTCGGTTTACGGGACGATAATTTTACGTGATAACGTCATAAGAAAAACATTGATGAAAAATAGCATACTTTTATGAATTGAATTGAATTATTATTATTTTGTATAATACAAAACAGGAGTTAAGTAATTGAAAATTTATTTTTTTTTCCATAAATTAACATTTTTTTGCACTCGTTAATTTCGCTTTCACTTTGTAGCTTGTGTGCTGCTGCTGTGTCCCTTCTACTCGGACGCATCGACGATGGAGTGGAAGAGAGATAGATGCGTCACAAACCGAACGCTTAGGCCGATCGTGCCTCTCTATCGCTTGTTCCGCGCTCTCGCTTGCACGCTCGGCTCAGGCGGAACGTGACAATGAGTATTTCATGTTGACTCCCTACGGGAATCGATCCCGCGACCTCATGCGCGTGTACTACCACTATACTACGGGGCGGACGGGTACGGCTTACTTATAAACTGCTTATAATTCAAACTACACTTGATACTTGTTTAATACTTGCTTAATACCTAATACTTGTTGACAATTCGTCGGCAGTTTGCGTCAGAGCTGCGGGACGTGGACTCTACTTGGGAGAATGCACGGGAGCTGGCGGCCGATCTGGATTCCAATGCTCCACATAGGGAGCGGATATGATATGATGATGATGATGATTTGGATAGTATTAATTTGACTAAATACTTGATATTTGTTAAAATTATCAACAAAAAAACTACTTAAGTAGGTACTGAATTTTCTTAAAAACTAGGAGTCAAATTTTTAAAAAATCTACAAAATGGAGTCCAAATATGATGTAGATTCACTGGTTTCCCGCTTGTACATCCAGTTTTGTTACATGTTGTATATGTTTCTCAACTGTCGCCTTATGCATCATCGCGTAACAGGAAAGCGAGGGTGTACAGTGTAAAACGTATAACTCACGAAACGTCTTGTAGAAATATTAACGTTAGGCAGGGAAAGTAGACAAAGTTTGTATGCGGAGGAGTCGCGTCTTCTAGTCACAAGGAACTTCTAGACACCGAATTCCGAAGGAGAATTCTCCGAACTTGTGACGGGAATTCGCATTAATGTTAGTGACGCCTTCTCATATTTTACAAGATGCATCGCCGACCTGCATCGGCGCGCCACATACTTGCATCGCAATTTTAATAAATTCTCTTACAAATAATATCAAATACGAAATTTGGAATGTACACGAGTGCAGCGGATCTTTTGACTTGATCGTTTGTCACACGTGAAGGCAAGATGATCAGCCTCCAGCTTCAGCGCTAGTCCAAGGTAACACACGTATGTAACTATTATTTGTCCTGAAGAAGAGGCGGGCTACGTCTCGAAATTCGTTGCTAATGTTTTAGCATCGCACTCACACAATTTTTAACGTATTGTTTTTTGTTTTTTTCAGGTAATAAGGTTTTCAACTATACTCCTCAAACGTTCTTTTGCTCTGGTGAGTACATTCATGTTAATTTTTTTAAATATTTTAATGTTGTGCACACAGTGCTATGTTTGGTACAATGAACTAAAAAATTTCAATTGGAGGTAACATATACAACATAACACCAATTACGTGGACAACACAATGTACAAGACAAATTTCTGAAGACGCGAAGTGAGCAAACAGTGGTTATTTTTATTTATTTTTATTTTCATTTTTTATTTTATTCTATTCGGGATACAAACAGATGTACAGGTAAAACATAATATAAATTAAAACTAATAATTAACAATAACACGCCTGCCATCCAATTATATGTATCCGCAGATAGCTTTAAACAGTTAAAAGAATCTACTTATAATGTAAATAAATATTTGCCATCTTAAGTCTGTAAGTTTTTAAGTTCCTTTATATATTTGTTATATGGGGTATTAAACATATCTAAGCTATTAAATTGATCATCAAACGCCTTACAAATTCGAGGAATCGTAGAATTATTTCTGTGATTTGTTTTAACTTTAGGTATGTGAAAAAGTTTAGGCAGTCTAGTTGGTCTGGAAGGGACACGGATGATGTTATGTCATGTGTATGAGTGTGGTGTATGCGTTGGGAAATCTGAATATTTAAACGCAGGAGACGATAAGTAAAAAGAAAGAGGATACCGCAGGATAAATGTCCATCAGAACACTCGAAAAACAAAGTAGCCATAAAAAAATGGATTGTGGAGGTGAGTCGTGCACAATTGGAGGAATGGATCAGGCCAAGTAGATAGTCAGGGGGTTTTTGATTTTAAATTTAGACCACATACTCTGTATGATTAAAAAAATTTATATATATATGTATTGATGTTGGGTTACTTAAATTAAGATTGTATGTAGAATATACCCATTATAAACAATGTAAAATGTTTCTCTCGGCACGGGTTATCCCAGTGAGGGAACATTATTATTATATATATTTTTTAAAAAACACTATATAAAACTAACTAAACTAACTAACTAACCATCACGCCATTTCCCCGAAGGGGTAGGCAGAGAGGATAGAACGCCACACGACTCTGTCCTGGCACACTTCACTTGCTTCCTCCACATTCATACATCTCCTCATGCACGCACGTCGATTATTCCGACTTCTTACATGCCCACTTGTTTTACTTGATCATGCCATGTCTTTCTCGGCCTTCCTCGATTTCTACATCCAAGTACAGTCGCGACATATATTTTTTTAGCCGTTCTTTCATCATCCATTCGCACTAAATTTAAAAAAATATAATTGTAAACATTGCAAATCAGAATGGGTGGCTCAGAAGATGTTTCTCCCCGCTCGGCAATGATCGACTGCATGTATGTATTATGTTACGGGTCGATATGGGCCAAGGATACGCGGCGAATTAGTATGTGCAGCATGCGCCCGACCTTGTCGGCGGACAGCTTGAAGACTGAAGACTGAAGAGTGATGCATCGAGCCAAGATTGTCCATAATGGGTGCTGCGTGTTATATCCATATTATGCACGCGCATGTGAGTTGTCGGAACGCGAACCAAAACCCAACTAATGCCCGCTGTATACGGCTATAGACAGTTTCTTGTTCAGAAAAGTACACAGTTTCTTGTTCAGAAAACTGTGCAGTCTGTCAAACTTCTGTCAAAAGACACGCTAAATTTGTGTATTTTTGAAACGCGATTGTAAGTTATTATCGTTTGTTTGCTCTCAGGAAATTGTACTAATAATGTAAATATGTTATTGGTTTTTTACGTATTTAAAAGCATACAATAAATTAATGTCTACTTAAACGTTTACATAAAAAACATTAACTGTCATGTCAGCTTAAATCTGACATAAGCACGCAGTTTTTTAAACAGTTTTCGTTGTATACGGGACCGTTTTCAGACTGCATAGAAAACTGCGCAGAAAACTGTCCCGTATATAGCGGGCTTTACTAACTAATTAACCATCGCGCCATTTCTCTGAAAAGGTAGGCAGAGGGGATAGAACGCCACACCACTGTCCCGACACACTTCTCTTGCTTCCTCCACATTCATACGTCTCCCTTCCTCGACTTCTACATCGATGCACACTCGCATCATAGTTTCTTTTGGCCGTTCTTTCATCATCCATTCGCTTCACATGACCGAACCACCGTAAGAGACCTTTCTTAATTTTGTGGATAATGCTTATCTCAGCCTTGCACTCTGCTCTAATTTCGACATCAGTGCACTTATCGTACATTTGCCTGAGAGATCACATTCCAACAGCATTCAATCTACTGTCGTCCTTCTTTTTCCAACTCCATGCATCGCTTCCAGACACAAGAGTTGGTACCAGGACTCTATTATGAATTTCCATTTTAGCCTCTTTTTTTATTTTTATTTATTTATTTATTTATTTAATTAAATTAGTGTGTACAAATTAAAGTTACATATTTATGGTCCTGGAATGCCAAATAAGCTAGTTAGCTGGGTATTGGCAGTCCTGTTACATATGTGTACAATTGGATTACATAAAATATATACAAACATATATATTAGTACAGTAAAAGTAAAAAATGTTCTGTTAGATATATTTTATGTTAGTTTTGTTTGATGGCGAGAAAGAAAATATATAATAAATTCATACGTATGTTTTTTTTCCATATAATGTAAAAAAATGTGGCAATTATCAGAAAAAAATAGTTATTTCTAAGGTATGGAAATGTCAAAATGAAAATTTTATCAGTATTATATTAATTTATGATTTCTGTGCTATCACAGTAACTATTTATTTCATATTAGGAATATATTGAAATTTTTATAAATATTAAGACATTACATACTTTAAAAAAAATTGTTATAAAAATTTAAACATTACATACTACGACGATATTGAAATTATTATGAATATTAAAACAGTACATACTAGTAATTGACTATTGATTGATCACAGCATTTATTTTGTAGAACTCCGTGATATCTTATTTAAAGTTGACAAATGCCCTTACAAGGCGAAACAATTGTCACTAATTTATAATTTAATCACGTAGAACCAAAAAAATCGTTTTTTTTTTTTAACATAAGAGTAATTGACTAGTTTTTAACTAGTTTTGATAAGCCCTTATTTGTTACAACCGACTTTAAGGCACCATTAACTCTGTCTTTTCACAACTGATCCCGCCGGATTTGGAACCGCCTTCCTCATGGAACCCCGGATTTCAACTACAAATCCACTAAAAGGCGAGGTATAGGCGAACCATATAGATGTTGTTGCTCCTTTCGATCGCCAGCGCGTCAGGCTACCGCGCACGAGATTCGGGTTCAATACCACAAACAACGCCACATAAATAATTTAATTATGTTTTTTATTAGTTTTTTTTATCGCTCAGCTGCCCGGTGACACAGTGGACAGCGTCACCGGCCGCTAAAGGAATAGAACTGTCACGTGCGCGCGTGGCGGCCACGTGGCCGTCTCCGTCCGTTACGTCCGCCCGGCGGAGTTCGGACGTCACCGCTCGCTCGAAGTTCTCCGAGTTCGACACTCGGCAGATGTCTGTTCGCATTCGACGCCCGGTGCGGTTGGCGAATTTATTTAATTTACGGTAAAAAGAAATACAACATGTGCTGCTTACCCTTATCCGCACCCAATTTATTTATTTAATTACAGGTAACTCTACAATGTGCTCTTGCGTTTGAACCTTATGTGAGGGGGGGGGTGCGGGTGGTGGGGTTCAGAAGCTCGGTTCTTGGAAATTTAGTCGCAATGGATCACTTCACCGGAGCGCAACGTGCATTCTCCGTTAACATTATTACAAAAATGGGGATTCGTGCGCTATTGTTCGGCATTTGTTTCGACGCGAATTTGGATTACATGACTTAAATCAATGTCCAAAGGAAAGTGTGATTCGATCGTGGGTCAGAAAGTTCGAAGCAACTGGTTCGGTTCTCAAACAGAAACCTGCGGGGCGCCCAAGATCAACAAGAACGGAAGACACAATTGAACAAGTAAGAGCTTCAGTTCAACGTAATCCTGGGCTATCGACTCGCAAGCGATCAGCCGAACTTACGGTATCCAGAACATCTTTGCGTCGCATTTTGTTGCAAGATCTGAAATTACACCCGTACAAAACTCAACTGGTGCAAGAATTAAAGCCAAATGATCCAATTTTACGACGAAATTTTGTTGAAACAATGTTCGACCACTTTCGGAGTTTCAACAATATTCTGTTCTCCGACGAAGCCCATTTTCATTTAAATGGGCATGTCAACAAGCAGAATTGTCGTTACTGGGCTGCAGAGAACCCACGAGCAAAACATCAAAAGCCTCTGCATTCGCCAAAAGTGACCGTTTGGGCAGCCATATCAGCGCACGGAATAATCGACCCTATTTCTTCGAAAATCAACAAGGGCAATCTGTCACTGTAAATTCAGACCGATACATAGCCATGTTAAGAAATTTTTTTTTCCCGCAACTGCAGCAATTTGAAGGCTATAATCGTGCGACATGGTTTCAGCAAGATGGCGCGACATGCCATACATCTAATGCCTCTATGGCGGTCATAAACGAGATGTTTGCTGGGAAACTGATATCGCGCCGGGGTGACATTGCATGGCCGCCTAGAAGTCCGGATCTAACCCCACCAGACTTTTTTTATGTGGGGATACCTCAAAAGCAGAGTCTACTCCAATAATCCAGCCACGATTAACCAGTTGAAGACTAATATCCAGAAGAAATGACAGCTATACCCCGCGCAATGTGCCAGCGAGTTTTCACCAATTTGAGGTCCAGATTCGAGGAATGTTTGCAGCGAGATGGCGCACACTTGGAAGATGTTATTTTTAAGAAATGAATTTCCCAAATATCTATTTTAATTTAAATAAAAATTTGTGTGTTGATAAATGTTTCATGTTGACCCCCCACAGGAATCGAACCCGCGACCTCATGCACGGTAGTCAAATGCGGTACCACAATGCTACGAGGCTGACAACAAAAAAGAAATATCAATTAATATTTTACAATTAATGTCCCTTGCTTCCTCCACATTTATACATCTCGTGCATCCATGCCGATTATTCCGACAAGCACTTGTTGTACGTGTTCATGCCTAGACATCATAGATAGATTCTTTGAGCCGTTCTTTCATCGTGCATTCGCTCTACATGACCTAACCTTTTGGTCTATAACTTTTAAAATATTGAAAAATCTCCAGTATACATCTAATTGAATTCTAAGAAAAATCTGTTCATTTTGTGCGCAGTATAATTTCCTTGAAAAACCTAAAATCTCCGAAAACAATGCGTCCATTGTTTAGCAATTATTATATTAGTAGCATAATAATTACAGTCCGTTTGATCTGCGATTAACCACATATCTGTTGATCTAAATTTTTAATTGATTTCAACTTAATGACCCTGTTCCTCATCTCATAATAAATTCGACGTCATAACATCGCGTACAATCTGATCTGGCCGAGTGGGAGGATCGTTGTCTAGCTGCCCGAAGGACGCGGGTTCAACTGCCAATAAGATAAAATATAAGTACAATTTGACATCTCAACAGAGACGAGAAGTTTGGAAGGGAATATGGATATCTAGGCGTTTACAGGGCTTATTGACCTGTCATTGGCTGGGTTAAGTGGCCACTTGATGTATTAACAACATTCCCCATTTCAACCTAGGTATTTGATACCATATATGCCAATATACAGTAAAATGGCGCGACGCTTCACATGTGAACACTCTCTGTCATCCATTGAGAAAATTGCTAAGCATTTTAGCAGAAACCTTTATGATTGCAAGTGAGATTCTTACCGAATTATATCACCTACTAGGACAGAGAGTGTTCACATGTGAAGCGTCGCGCCATTTTACTGTTTATTGGCAGATATGGATATCAAATACTAGGTGAAATGGGGAATGTTGTAATACATCAAGTGGCCAATTAACCCAGCCAATGACAGGTCATAAGCCCTGTAAACGCCTAGATATCCATATTCCCTTCCAAACTTCTCGTCTCTGTTGAGATGTCAAATTGTAATTATTAGCCCGTAATGGGTGAAATCCAGTTTTTGTCTACAAGTATTTGGACACACTCAAAATTTTGTTTATAAAATATAAATACTTGCCTAACTACAATATTTTTTTTAAGAATTTTAATTTTGAATTTTACTGAAGGTCTTTTGCGATGGGTGATACGAAGACTGATCATCCTTACCTTCGAGATGATCAAGATACACTGCACTTGGTGTACCGATGCAGTGCCCTATGCACCATTGGGTGCGGATTATGGGAAATTAGTAGTAGAAGCCGCCAATTTGTGCATTTCTTTATATTTCGTTGACAGTTTTGATGTATTGAAACTAACTAACTATCCAACCATCACGCCATTTCCCCGTAGGGGTAGGCAGAGAGGATAGAACGCCATACCACTCTGTCCTGACAAACTTCCTTTGCTTCCTCTACATTCATACATCTTCTCGTGCACATGCAGCCGATTATTCCGACTTTTCGCATGTCCACTTTCAAATACTTGGTCATGCCTGTCTTTCTCGGCCTTCCTCGGCTTCCAGGCACACTTGCATTTAGACTTCTTTCAGCCGTTCTTTCATCACTCATTTTCGCTCCACACGACCGAAACCATCGTAAAAAAAAAAAAAATGCCCTTAATTTTGTGTGGATAATGCTTATCTCAGCCTTGCGCTCTGCTCTAATTTGGACATTTGTAACACCTATCATACACAGTCTTACACACAAATAGATCGCATTTTAACAGCATTTAGTCTACTCTCATCATTCTTTTTCCAACACCACGCTTCACTTCACTTTGTATTGAACATTATAATATAATATTATAAACAAAGTACCGACGCGGTTGCCTCGACCTTAACTTTCAAACAACGCGCGTCGTAACACATCATCAGAACATAATAATGTAATTCGGCGACAGTACGTACGCATAAATTATACACGCGTTCATTCTAGTGTCTAGTCTGGCTCGCGATAGGGCTGTCCTGCCCTAGCGATCTGTGAACTTAAACCCGAGTTTATACTACTAAATCCCAATAATCTAAATATGACACATCTTCCACGCATTACTACTTTATTTATTTGTCCTTAAAATAGTATATACCTAATTTTTTACGTATGTCCTAATTGAAAGGAGGGTTAGTGCCGGTAACAGAATTAATGGTGCCTTAAAGTCGGTCGTATCTAATAAGTGCTTATCAAAAAGAGGCTAAATTGGCAGTGCATAATGGGAGTTCTGGTACCAACCCTTATGTATGGAAGCGAAGCATGGAGTTGGAAAAATAAGGATGAAAGTAAATTGAATGCAGTTGAAATGCGATCTCTCAGGCGAATGGCGAAGGTGTTAGAATTTTCGACCAATGCTTCAAGAGTGGGCCATCCGCGTACAGCAACGAGGCTTGAATCAATCCGCCCAAAGCGGCTGCGGCTGTCGGACGGCAGTTGCGCACGTTCCTCCATATGCAGCAGGCAGAATCTCCCCCTTTTATTTCTCCTTTATAATATTTTGAGTTTCATGGTACTCTCAAACAATTACGAGCATACGCCACCTTAAACGTTATTAATGGAAAGCAAATACTTATTGGCTTTTTTTATATGTTTGCTTATTTTAAGTATCAAATAGTTAGATTTCTGGACTGTTCTCAAATAGTTAGAAATAACAGCCAAAAATTAATATATTGAGATAGATTTTCGACTGTTTTTACTTAAAATAACATGCTTAACAACACGCTAAAAATAATAATTAAATTTTCACGCTATGTTTTTTGTCCACGAATTCTTCTCATTCTCCAATAATTTTCAGCGAAATTTCCTCTGCGCGCAGCTGATAGATTGCCCCAAGAAAACTGTCGGTGGGCTGATCTCTCGATTCGTTCAACGGTCTGCTAGTCTCATGTGTGCGTGTACCCTACGGCTACTACTACTTTCCCTTGTCCGCATCCAATGGTGCATAGGGCACTGCATTGATACAACAAATGAAGTGAACATTTATCACATTTATCACAACTCGCCGAAAAAAGAAAATAAATGAATTGCCCAATGAACTTAAAATTATTACTGCTTTAAGAAATTTAAATTTAAACTAAAAAAACATATTTATTTCAAACAACTATAATCACTATCTTTTGCTTACTTAAGTGATTGTTTATTTTGCATATCTAGTACCTAGATTTATTTTTTAATTCACCTTACTATGATTACTACTTATATTATGTATTTTTAGCGTAACCTCCCTCACCGAGCACAAGAGCTTGGAGCAATTAAGATATTAAGCTTTGTAAATTCGATAATGTATTAAATAAATAAATATTAAAATTTAAAAATTGACAATTGATGGCAAGATGATCAGTCTTACACTTCAGTGGCAGTCCTAAGGTGAGCACATGAAATATTTTCATGTGAAAAACCATAGTTAAAATAAATAATATTTCATGTAGACCACCGCAGAAATCGAATCCGCGACTTCGTGCGTGGTAGTCCAACGCGCTACCACTATACCCACCCAACCTCGCGCACAACGTAGTTAACTTTCCTCTGTGCGCAGCTGACAGATCCTCTAGATGGTCTGCTGTGGGTGTCGGTGTGTGGGTGATGCCCTGCACGCGCACGGATCGCGACGCGCCGCGGCGTGACGAGACGCGGCCGAGCGGAATGTCTCTATCGGATGTCAAAAGATTTCTCGGAACTTCCCGCCGAAACTGAAATGACGATTCATCAAAAATAATCCCGAATATTAAAATGGCGGAGCCGACACGACATAGCGTTGATCTTTCCAAATGGGTTGAACGTTTGATGGAAACATTTCGAAATCGTATCTGTTTATCTTGAAATGCTTAAAATAAATGCCGTCTTAATTGATTTTTGAAAATTGCTCAAATAACAAATTGTGAATAAATTTTTAAGTAAGTATAAATCGTCTTCTTTTTCTTAAGATAGACCTAAGGGTCTGTATGATTCTCGTTCGTAGCTGCCTCTTGGGGCTTCTGCAGGTCGTCCAGGAAGTCGGCGAGCGGATATGATATATGATGATGATTCATCTTTTAAAAATAAACACAAAGTTGGATACATAGTGTAAAGGTAGAATCATTCTTACTATAAAGACCAAAACTATAACAAAATCAACGTAATTTTTTATTTTATATTTATATCATTATTTCCCCTCTTCTTCTTCCGGTATAAAGATACCAATTTTTTGTATTCATTCTTTTTTTAACTATTTTGTTTACATTATCTGTTATTTTTTATTTTTACATGACTTTATCTTTCTCTTTTGCCACGTGCACACTGTATGACTTTCATAGTATACCCACAAACAGGCTATGCCTTGGTGGGATTTTTGTTTATATATATTTTTTAATGTATATGTGTTTTTAATGTATTATATCATGTAAACAAAAAATTTTCTTTTGGAAAAAATAAAAATAAAAATAAATTATGATGATGATGATAACAAACTTCGTACCCAATTTTCTCGAAAAGTATGGATGAAAAATAAAATTTAAAAAACTACGAAATCGACTCCAAATATAATGTAGATTCACTGGATTTACAGACTGTATTTAAAAAATGACGCGTTTGTCTTCGTTCAGTTTTCATGGTATTTCTATCGGAAAATTCAAGTGTTGAAAGCTGTTGTGTAAATATGTGTAATTCCTTCTTCAAAGAGTGTAAAAGTTGATTAAAGCGACACCGGCTTGTCACAAGTATTAAGATTGATTATTCCATTGCATTAACGAGCTTAGGCCAAGACATTTTACTAATACCTACATAATTATTATCCCACTGGGAAGCGATCCCGGAGCCCCCGTGTCGTGAGTCCAGCGCCTTAGCCATTACTTTGAGGAAGCCGCCAACATGCCTCTTTTACACAATAAAGATTTTTTGAAAATAATATTTCAACTGAGACCCATAACTGCACGCGTAATTAAACATTTTGAATGTTGTTTATAAAAAAAAGCTGGTAAAAGTTATAAGCATAACAAATTGAAGATTCATCTTCATGCGTTTCCTAGTAGGTGATATAATTCGGTAAGAATCTCACTTGCAATCATAAAGGTTTCTGCTAAAATGCTTAGCTATTTTCTCAATGGATGACGGAGAGTGTTCACATGTGAGGCTTCGCGCCATTTTACTGTATATTGGCAGATATGGATATCAAATACTAGGTGAAATGGGGAATGTTGTAATGCGTCAAGTGGCCACTTAACCCAGCCAATGACAGGTCACGAGCCCTGTAAACGCCTAGATATCCATATTCCCTTCAAAACTTCTCGTCTCTGTTGATGTCAAATTGTAATTAATTAATTTCAAAATCCAAAGCCTCATCCCTCCTACTCCCCATTTCCTCCGCATTTACCAAACCTCGATAGAACGCCACGCCACTCTGTCCTGGCACACTTCCCTTGCTTCCCCCACTTTCATACATCTCATGCACGCACGTCAATTACTCCGACTGTCTTTCTCGGCCTTCCTCGACTTCTACATCCGTCCTTATTTTTGCATTTTAAAAATGTTCTTCAGGATAAAACTGAATGTGGCAGAAAATAAATCATCGTCATTATACCATATCCGCTCCGTATGGGGAGCATATGGATTCCGCAAACTGCCTCCCGGGCAGCTCTCGTGCATTTCGTGTTGACCGCCTACGGGAATCGAACCCGCGACCTAATGCGCGACCACTGTGATACAGGGGATTTCTAGACCAGGGATCCTATGTTGGACTTAAGGTCGTATGCGACACTTCGGAATGGCGAGCGATCTCCGGTACAAAATTACTCGCCATTCCAAAGTGTCGCATGCGAATTTCAGTCCAGCATATTGTCACAGCACTCCATTAAGCAAATCTCTATATTATAATATATTTATTTTACCGTCCATTATTTTAATTTACAAACATGAAATATGTATTTATTTGTTTTTTAAGAAGGATGAAAGTAGATTGAATGCAGTTGAAATGCGATCTCTCAGGCGAATGTGTGGTAAGACTATGCATGATAGGTGTACAAATGTCGATATTAGAGCAGAGTGCAAGGCTGAGATAAGCACTATCGACAAAATTAAGAAAGGTCTTTTACGATGGTTCGGTCATGTAGAGCGAACGGATGATGAAAGAACGGCGAAAAAAAATATATGATGCGGCTGTGCCTGGATGTAGAAGTCGAGGAAGGCCGAGAGAGACATGGCATGATCAAGTAAAACAAGCGGGCATGTAAGAAGTCGGAATAATCGACGTGCGTGCACGGGAAGATGCATGAATGTGGAGGAAGCAAGAGAAGTGTGCCAGGACAGAGTGGTGTGGCGTTCTATCCTCTCTGCCTACCCCTTCGGGGAAATGGCGTGATGGTTAGTTAGTTAGCTATTTGTTTTACAATGTCCGTGATTTTAATTTCCAAACATGAAATATGTATTGATTAGTTTTTTTTATTGAAAGCATTGTAAAAACATGTTTTAATTAGTGTTTTGACGTTCGTCTACTTGCCTCTATATATTAGCCCCTGGCTCCCAGCCAGCAGCTTCCACGCCCGGAGGAGTTTGTTCTGTGTTGTTATCGCGCATTATTAGATCAATATACTTCATTCATTTGTTAAACAGGACCTTTGATTTGAAGAAATATTATTTTAATAAGTATTTTGAATGATACCTTTTCTACTGGATATAATATATGGTTATGCTGTTACTGTAATAATTCACTTTTATTGTTTCTTTAGGTTTTATGTTTTCATTGGATTGATTCTTTTTTATATATATGTATTGTATCTTATGTTAAAATCAAAAAACGATTTTTTTGGTTCTACGTGATTTTATTATCAAGTTAGTGACAATTGTTTCGCCTTAGTTTGATAATGCCCTTACAAGGCGAAACAATTGTCACTAACTTGATAATAAAATCACGTAGAACCAAAAAAATCTTCAGATTTTAACATAAGATACCATGGAGTTCTACAAAATAAATGCCATATCAATCAATATATTATGTATTGTGCTTATTTTGTGATCTAAGCGATGTCAGTGCGTATTAGAATAAAATGAATAATATGTGTTTTTTATTTGTCCCTAAATGAGTTTATTGTAAAAACTCCTAGGGAGCATTGGATTAAAAAGGAAAGGAAAGAAAATTCTATTTTTTTTTCTATGTAATGTTATTTTTATAAAAAAATTAAATAAATTTGTGCTGTCATATACATGGACTAACAACACTCTTAGTACAACCACAAAACAGGTGAATCTACATCATATGTGGAGTCGAATTTGTAATATTGTCCTATTCTTTTTGATTATAAACTTAATGGCCAAATTCTTTCGATTGTCACCTCTATAAGAGATCTTGGAGTGGTCCTAGATAATAAACTAACCTTTCTTGAACACTTTGATAGTATCGTAAACAGATCCTTAAAAATTTTAGGCTTTATAAATATAACTACGTCTGATTTCCAAAGTATTCTTACACTTAAAACACTTTATTGCTCTTTAGTTCGCCCTATTCTTGAATACGCATCAGTAATCTGGTCCCCTCATTATGCTGTTCATATCAAGCGCCTTGAATCAGTTCAACATCGTTTTATAAGAAAAATTGCATGGAAGATGGGACTGGAAAGAGGAGACTATTCATATTCTGATATGGAGAAGTTTTTAAGCTTATCAAGTCTTGAAAAACGCAGATGCATTGCGGATATAATCTGCATGTATAAAATTATGAACTGTCTCATTGATGCCCCTGAAATTTTGGAAAAGATTCTTTTTAACGTTCCCACCCGTAGACTAAGAAATAATGAAATGCTGTTCCTCGGTCATCACAGGACCAATTATGGCGCACAGGCACCTTTACCCAGAATGATCAGGCGGGTGAACGATCATCAAGATCTTGATTATTTTGGTGTAAGGATGTCTTTCTTTATAAATCAGCTGAAGAATCTGTATAGTTAGCTTATGCATTTTACTTCATTTAAAATATCTATTCTTTGTCTTTGCTGTTTATTTCTGTCCTTGCAATTTTTTTTTCTTCGTAAAAATTTCGTGTATCTATAATGTTAATAATGGACTCAGTCCGTCAATAAATAAATAAATAAATATGAGTTTTTAATCTGAGTTTGAAAAAAAAATTTTTTTTCTTCCCATAAAAGCTTTTATAAGTACGGTGGATTAAGTAAAATTGCACAAATCCTTATTAAAATGCAGTTTTTTATTTTGTTTTCTTCATGGATAGTAGTAGTTTGGCTAAATAAATTATATTTGATAACAATTGCCCACCATATAACATTTCGTCCCTGGCATCATCCATCAGAGTACAATTCCACAGACTGTGTTCTGCTGATTGATAACCATCTCCGCACGCACAGCTCGGGTCTGGGGCAAGTCCAAACGAATGGAGCTTGGCCCCAAACTCCCCGTGACCAGAGACCATCTGCGCGGTGTAATGATCGAAGACCGAAAATTAAATATTTTAAAAGCTGAAATTTGTCACGACCCCGACTCCGTAATACCTGTATTAGTGGGACAGGTGGTGCGTAAGGCATTGGAGCATTCAGCTTGTCCGACAGGTGGCGATTATATTCCTAGCAACAACAGCTGACTCGGTCACTTACGAATTCATTAGCTTAAGCGCACTTATGGGACAGTAAACTGTACAGTTGTCCGCCTCGTAGCATAGTGGTAGCGCATTTGGCTACCGTGCATGAGGTCGCGGGTTCGATTCCCGTAGGGGGTCATCGTGAACTATTTCGACGACTCTACGTATAATATCGTAACCCACAAATCGACGATTTTGAGTTTTTAGTGGATTTCGTCTGTATTTAACTAATTATATCTTTAATTCTACCAAAACAAAACGTTTTTCGACCGTTTTTTTAAGGTTTTTTCTCTCTAGTGACATATGTTGAGAAGATTGTTAAGCATTTTTTCTCTTTAAGCTGTTAAGTCTCTGTTGGGATACCAATAATATATCTGATATCAGCAGCATGGTATAATCCATAATAATTTGTCTACAAGTATTTGTATACGTTCAAAATGTTGTTTCTCACATCAATTCGATCAATTTTCCTTTTACTATTTCGCGAAAACGGCGCTTCATAAATTGTCCGAATAATGAATAATAGGCCGAGTACCATTTAAAGATGATTTAGCTGTTTTTTATTACTGAAATTTTGAAAACAGGTCATGTTAGAAATGTGATTTTTTATATTTTTATAGCCCAGCTCTGATCTTATCCCCTCTGGAAGACTATTTAAGAATTTCTCCCTGTCTGAGAATAGTGTAATATTATATTGTATGTAATTTATCTCTACCTGGCCGCGTGGGGATCTGTCAACATAATTTTTGTAATTAATTATTGTGAGTATTAATAACGCAGAGATGAGTCCCCGGGAGGCCGAGTGACGGACGGGTGACGGGTGCTGAAATATCTATTAGAATAAATATACTTGCGTATTTAGTGTATCTTATGCGGGACAGAAAACTGTACACTTCTTGTGTAGTTTGCTAACTGTCCCGTATAAAGCGAAAACTGTATGGAATATTGAACGTGACCGCGACCTCGTACACGGTAGCCAAAATGCGCTACCACTATGCTACCACGTTTCCTATACATGGAGTAACAAAACTCTAGTACAACCCGAAAAACTGGTGAATCTACATCATATTTGGAGACAAATGTGTAATGTGACTTTTGAATCTAGGCCTAAAAAAAATTCTTCTCTAAAAGCTTTTATTAGTATCGCAGATCAAGTAAAATGCACAAATTCATATTAAAATGCTGTTTTTTGTGTTGTTTTGATAGTAAGAAGCAAAATTGGCAGTACACAACGGAGTTCTGGTGCCAACCCTTATGCATGGTAGTGAAGCGTGGTGTTGGAAAAAGAAGGATAAAAGTAGACTGAATGCTGTTGAAATGTGATCTATGTGTGGTAAGACTATGTATGATAGGTGTACAAATGTCCAAATTAGAGCAGAGTGCAAGGCTGAGATAAGCATTGTCCACAAAATTAAGAAAAGGCTTTTACGACGGTTTGGTCATAGCGAATGAGTGATGAAAGAACGGCTAAAACAAGTTTAAATGCAAGTGTGCCTGGATGTAGAAGCCGCGGAAGGCCGAGAAAGACATGGCATGACCAAGTACGTCAAGTACTTGCAAGTAGACATGCGAAAAGTCGGAATAATCGGCGTTTGTGCATGAGAAGATGTATGAATGTAGAGGTAGCAAAGAAAGTCTGTCAGGACAGAGTGGTATGGCGTTCTATCATCTCTGCCTACCCCTACGGGGAAATGGCTGAGATAAGCATTATCCACAAAATTAAGAAAGGGCTTTTACGACGGTTTGGTCATGTGGAGCGAGTGAGTGATGAAAGAACGGCTAAAAGAAGTTTAAATCCAAGCGTGCCTGGATGTAGAAGCCGCGGAAGGCCGAGAAAGACATGGCATGACCAAGTACGTCAAGTATTTGAAAGTGGACATGTGAAAAGTCGGAATAATCGGCGTATGTGCATAAGAAGATGTATGAATGTAGAGGTAGCAAAGGAAGTCTGTCAGGACAGAGTGGTATGGCGTTCTATCATCTCTGCCTACCCCCACCGGGGAAATGACGTGATGGTTAGTTAGTTAGTTAGTTTTGATAGTATTTATTTGACTTACTACATGATATTTGATAAGAATAAAGTAAGTACTCAGTTTTCTCGAAAACTATGAATCAAATAAAAAAATATTATTCTACAAAATCGACTCCAAATATGATGTAGATTCACTGGTTTCCCGCTTGTTCGTCGAGTTTAGTTACAACATGCTTAAATCAGAGATGTCTCTGTAGATTCATCGTTTTTCGAGGGCGATTAAAGAAAGGTCGTTTGTAGGCACTAAAATAATTCGCGAGGTAGACAAAACCTCGCCGCACATCTTCCCACCGCACCGGACGATGCGAGTCCTTTGTCTCAATCCTGTTCTCATAATATGCTCGCTCTCCTTGTATATTCTCGTCTGGACCAGTATTCACTAGCCCTTATGTTGCCCACAGCTCACAGGGAAATATATGTATGCGTGCACGCGATCCGCGCCGCGAGTATTAGTGGGGGTCCTTCGTCATCTGCATTAATTGCACGCACACAATATATTATATTATTTTTTTATTTAATATTTATTTCATATTTTTACAAATAAAACAATACAATACTTAGACATAATTATAGGTACAATATTGGAACTTAACGCTATACCTCACCAATAAAAAAGACAGGCTCTTGTGCTTGGTGAGGGAGATTACGCTAAAATATACATAGTAATTATAGTAGGTAAATTAAAAATAAGTCTAGGTAGTGCAAAATAAACAATAAGTAAACAAGTTAAGTAGTAATCATAGTGGGTAAATTAAAAATAAATCTATCTAGTGCAAAGTTAAACAATTTAGAAAGCAAGCTAGGTAGTAATCATAGTCGGTAAATTTAAAAAAATAATCTAGGTAATGCAAAATAAACAATTTTTTTTTTTATGTTTGGTAATTGTTTGTGAATAAAATTTTGATTTGTTTATTAATTTCTTTGATATTATTTTTTTTTTTTTAGTTCTAATGGTAGTTTATTGAAATATTTTATGCCTCGATAGTAGTAATTATTTTGCATTTGCATTGTTTTAAAATTTTGGAACATTGACAAAATTAAGTTCTTTTACGGTTACTCGGTCATGCGGAGCGAATGAAGGGTGAAAGAACGGCTAAAACGATTTGCAATGCCAGCAGTGTGTCTCGTTGCAGAGGTCGAGGAAGGCCAAGAAAGACGTGGCATGATCAAGTACAACAAATACCTGAAAGTGACGTAGGGAATAATCGACCCGCGTGCATGAGAAGATGTTTGAATGTGGAGAAAGCAAGGGAAGTTTGCCATGACAGAGTGGTGTGGCGTTCTATCCTCTCGCCATACCCCTTCGGGGAAATGGCGTGATGGTTAGTTCGTTTGATAGTCACTTGATTGATTATTTTTCTCTAGTGCTAAATTCCAGGCAGGGGACGTATGAAATAGTGTCTGCCAGATAGGATGATAGTGTGAGATGCATACATGCATTTTGTCCCCTCCCCTTTCTTTCTTAAAAACCCCCTCCATTGAGACCCTGACTGACCGCGAGGACCCTGACGACGCACGGGCTCTAAGGATGTCTGGGACGGGGGGCTGGCGAGGTAGGATACCGGTCTCCACACGGGTGGTAGTAAATTACTAATAAATAATGATCGGGGTAGAAACTAACATACCCTACCACGTGTAATTTGGGCCGAGACTCTGGTTAGTGGTGGGTGATGGAAACAATGACAATTATAATAACATAAGCCGAGACAGTGGTAGAGGGCAATGAAAATGCATTTGTTCGCATACATAATCGTAAATTCATCCGTATTTTTATCACACTAACAATCTTTAAAATCGCGGTTTAGCTTGTTGAAAAAATCGGTAGAGTTGGCTGGACTGAAAAAGACTCAATAGTCTTTAAAGCTGTCTAGGGAAAGGTGGGGCTTTCATTGTAGTCGCTAAATTCCAAGGAGACGATTGTTTACGTGGCACGCTCCCTTCTAGTGTGAGCCTTTGATTGTTCTATAATATTCGATGGACCGACCCCTGTTGGTCTCACAGCTTCATGCGACCCGACCTTGTGCCAGTAACCCGTTATTGTACCCAGCGCCCGCTGCCAAACTATGCCATTGTGGACCGATATAAATATGTTTGTATAGAGTAGGTTGCATTCATTGCACTTCGAGGATATTTTTTTATTTGTTTATGGACAGCCAACAGACATACACCTATTTTAAATATAATACAAACATTAATTTCTAACAATAATGTCCACCTAAAGGCCATTACTTAAGTATCTAAAAATATTGAAACATTTATTATAGATGTTGCAAAAGTACCCCATCCTGTACACAGTTGCTTATTGGTAATATGTTAAAAAGCATAAATAAAAAACTGTTTTAAAGGAAAAGTAACATAACTGAAAAATAAAAGTGGACACTTTTTAGAAATTAAAATTTAGAAAAAATAAAAGCTGTAA
>JAGVSP010003077.1:0-32903 GCA_022494985.1 Micrasema minimum | reverse complement strand
TGTATCAAAACAAGTATCAGATACAAGCATCAGTGACTGTGGCGCCATTTTCTCTTAAGCGCCATTTTCTCTTAAAAATCAACGTGACGCGGTTTCTCGACCAACATCCCACCCCAAAGTGTCTAAGTAAGACAAGATGGATCTCATTTTGAGCATTTAATTAATTAATTTACAAAAAATACTTACTTAATTTACTACGGCACTTTCATGTATGTTTTTAATTTGATTAAAATGATTAATTTCATGTTGTTCCTTTTTTTAAAAATACTATGTTATTTAAGCAAAATTATTATTTTTTAGCTATTCTTTCGATTGGCATCATAAAAGTAGGTTGTTTTTTTTTTTTTGACATTTAAGTCGGTTCGATTCTCAGACGAAGCAAGTAATTTTTAGAAAATCTATGAATGCAGAATAACTAACTTTTAAAAGTAACATAAAGTCTTCTTTCAGCAAAATACACTATCTACGATATTTAAGGTACTTCCCCTTCATGTCCCATAAGTTTGGGACGCCCTGTATAACACTGGCATTTTCGCTAATCTTCAATTTAACCTTTTTACACTGGATCTGCAAATTGAAGGTACCTAATTACTTTTTAAAAAAATACCTGCATGTTTCAGAGATTTCATACAAACATCGTGTAATTTGCTATAAACAGAGGACTTCATGATTATTTTTATGTGTTTTTCAGCTTAAAAAAATTAAAATGAGTTATTATGAGAGACAGAGATCCCTACTAAGTACACACTGATATTCAAAACGTCTATATGAAAAATATAATTGTAAAAAGTTATAAATCAACATTTAGTATGAGTAACCCGAGGTTACACCACCGAATGCTGTGGATCGTTTCAAACACAGTACTTTATGGGTTAACATTGTTTTAAGTAGGTATTTTTATAACTCATAAATAATTTGTCCAAAAAACTTTGTGGAAAAAATGGGGAAAAAAACTTGGAACTTCCATGGGATCTTATCACCGACCAACACTCTTACCTCTTCCCATATCGATCCCGCCTCCCTTAGCTCCGCCAAGTACCTGAAAACAATATGAAGAATTTACTTATCTCGGCAGTCAGCAGTTTGCGTCATGGCTGCGGGACGTGGACCTGACTTGGGAGGATGCACGCGAACTGGTGGCCGATCGCTTGGCTTGGTTGCAGTTTGTGGAATCCATATGCTCCACAAAGGGAGCGGATATGGTTTGATGATGATGATGATTATAAAAGATGGTACGAGTAGTGGAATACTATCAAAACAATTTTTGCTATATTGAGTTATTTGATACAAATGTTTTTATTTTTCGGGTCAAAAAACTTTTATAATAATACATTTTCATAAAAACTAAACTATCGTAAGTACGATATTTGTTAAAACGCCAGCTGTGTCTGTGATAACCTGACACCAATATTGTTGAAACTGTAAACTTTTCTCCAAAGCTCCAAGCCAGCGGGAGGAAAATAGTTTCTGTTCTCACATGAGAAAAGTCACCGATCCATGCGGCGCGGCGCGGCGCGGCGCGGCGCGGCGCGGCGCGGAGTATTGAAGGAGAAACAGAGAGGATACCAAAAAGGAAGTATGTTGATAAACGTATAAGCCAGCAAGGGTCAGTTTCATAAACAAACTTCCCTAAAACAATCTAAGAAGGTGAAATAATGTTCGAATCCAACCCGGATTGAACAATGGTGATAATTTACAAAACGGTGGAAAAAACAAATAATGATCGACATAATATGACGAATAAGCTACAATGAATTATAAATTACAAATAATGATGATTGATAACTTCTAACGAATAACGACTCGGGATTTACGACTAATGGATAGCAAATACTGAATAATTTAATACAAAATATATGGAATCTTTATTGAAACATAATTATTAATATTATACTAACTAATAAATAATTATATACCCTTAATTATAGTATACCAAATAGGTAATTCGTCTTTTTGATTGTGCAATATGTAATTAAAAAAATATGAATAATACCGGTCCCAAAATGAGTTTTCATAACTCCTGGGAATATAATACACGTATGTTTTATAAGATTTTTTAAAGAAATAATAAAAAAATACAATGAAAAAAAAATTTATACCTAAGGGTTCGTATCATTCGATTATCATAAAAAGATTATCCGCATAACCGAATGATTAAGTTATCTGAATAATCTTGTATGATTCAATTTAGATAATAGATTATGTATAACAATCATAACCAATTATGCGCGTCACTTCCTACCTAATACCGGTTCATATTTGAATATTAAAAAAGCACAACAATAATTAACGAATGTTTATGAAACCAGCCCGAGTGGTTCTCTGTAGAATACCCTGCCTAGGTCGGGTCGGCTCTGGTACTGAGTACCCTGTACCTAGTCCACACAAGGCGAGCGAGGTTTGTTTTCCTATCGGGAATATTCTCTAAAGGAATAACTTTACTTTCTGTACCCAATGACGCGAAAGGACCACGTCGTGGTTGCTCACTTGTGTAAGATGACATTAAGGGAACTAGTTTCAAACTCCAATTTCAAGAGTCCTTTGTACGATTGAAAAAATCACTTTAATTTTAAAAAATCCTTCTTATTGCCAACATAATCATTTCATGTTTTGAGTTTTAATAAATGTTGATGACGCGGCCAAAATAGGAGTCAAGGACCAAACGAAAAATAGTGCAAAAAAAATACTCCCAGAAAAAACATTCAGGACAAATTCATAGAAAAATACTAAGTATTCTATTTGCATCTACTACATTCCCTTATCCGCATCCAATGCTGCAAAAAACCCTGCACTGGCATCCATTAAGTGAATTTTGATTATTTGTAACATAACAGCAAGATGATAAGTCTAACGCTTCAGCGCCAATCCAAGGTCTTGCATATTATGCAATATTGTTATGTAAAAAATCAAAAATAAATATTTCATTTAATTGACTCCATTGGAAATCAAACCCGCATCCTTATACACAGTAGAAAAATGTTATATTGTATGAAAACATTTAAAAATTGGGTCATTCATACTTATTTATGTCTTAAGTATATTAGAATACAAAAATAACAAATGGATTAAGTATGACACAAATAAAAATTGTACTAGCAATTTTAAACTTAACGCAATTTTAATAATAACATATTTTATTTTAAAAAATAAAAAAAAATACCAGCGTCCTTTCTGAACTACCTGCTTGATATGCAAATCCATTGAGGTTCTGCTGCTACGGATAATAGAGCAATCGCCTCACCACAGAATCTAATAGTGGAGTAATGTAAGAAGACATATCGGAAAAACGAGTACATCGTGTTCAATCCCACATGTAATGTGCGATACGTTTATTTCAATTTATATTATTACGTTCTGTCTTTACACTCGAAAAAGTAGCTTGGTTTCCGAAACCTATTTAAATTTTAATATTTTTTTTTATAGCTCGGGCGGCCCAGTTCTGACTGTTTAACTGTCAACAAAATTTCCCAAAACAAGCAAAAAATAAGGCTTGGGTATGTATTTTGTGATGGTATTTTTTAAAAATAAAATAAAATTTTAAAAAATAAAATGAAAGAAAAAAGTTTTTTTATATATTATGTTTCTTAATCAAGATCACGATCGAGAGACGATATAACTTTGACGTGCTTTTTTTAAAGTTAATAAGTAATTCACGATGATGGCACACGTTGATTTATGTATTTATAAATGGTGCTATTGCTTTTTACAAAATTCATTAAAGTAATATTCAGTCAAAAAATTGTAACAAATAAAAAAAAATTAACGTTAAAAATGTTTTTACATGTTTAAGAATATGTTCATAGGTACATTATACATAAGAAATGAATTTTCAAGTATTTTTCATTTGTAGGTACATAATATAAAATAAACAGTTCTTCTTGTTTTCAACAACAACATTTTGAAATGAATACAAATACTTGTAGACAAATTACTGGATTATACCCATGCTGGGCTGATATCAGATATTATTGATATCTCAACAGAGACAGAGAAATTCTGGAAACGAATGTGGGTTATCTAGGCGTTTTACAGGGCTTATGACCTGTCATTGGCTGGGTTAAGTTGCCACTTGATGTATTAAAACATTCCCCATTCCGCCCATCATCTGACAACCATTTATGACAATTTTTTGAAACTTGTATATATGTTGAGTTTGTTACAGAAGAATCCACATGCGAGTTGTGTTGTCGACATGATTTTAAATATTTTAAATATTCTTTCCCTATAGTGACATCTGTTGAGAATTTAATTAAGCATTTTTTGGACAAGGTCATAAGCCTTGTAAACGCCTAGATAACCCACATTCGTTTTCAGAGTTTCTCTGTCTCTGTTGAGATATCAATTAGTTCTTCTTGTTGTAGGTATATACTGTAGAGCTCTTTTAACGAACATAAAAAAATTGCAATGAACACAAATATACAACACTATGGCTTGTCTATACTATTATATGGAACTTAAAACTAAAACAGGTGATATCAACATTTTTATTTAAAAAAAAGAAATTATTGATGCATTCTATTGAGTACATACAGTACAGCGCACTGAAGGTCTCAAACGTCTGACCGTCCAAACGGTTTAGTAAACGGAGTATAAGGAATAAATTTTCCGTATCTCAAAACCTAATCGGTATTCTTACTTATTGCAATGTTATGTACCAATGGAATTCTAGCTTATGCAGCAATACCTACAACAGTTAGATCACGTACTTCTCTTTTACTAAATGTCTATTGAGGAGCTACTGTATGCAATGATAATTGGCATATCTGAGCACTGCAGCAGATATGATACGTTTTATAACTATATACTAGCTGAGTTTTAATGTCGATTCTACCTGGTGTACCTATTAGGAGTAAAAATAATACAACAATCTTGCATGACCAACATACTTGCAATGATCGTTAATAAATAGCATGTTTAATAATGTGTATGAAATAAAATTTGAATACATTAAGAAGTCATTAAATTTATGAATAATTATTTCGCTTTTTTGCCAAACTTCGGATATTTTCTCAGAAAATCTGTAAAATTGTGATTCAATCAATTTTAAATACATCTGTATTATAATGGATGGAAAGAAAAAGGAAAGGTTTTTTCGTAAATTCTCCATAAAAGGCTAAGTTTGCGAATGATCCTCCGGAGCTTTAGGGGTCCGAGCGAACAAAATAAATCAGTCATCAATCAACTTGTCATAGATACCCACCTAAAGCACTTCCGTTGGGAGCTTTATCGTAAAGGGAAGGACAGGAACAAGGAAATGTGTCATCCTCTTGGAAAAATTACCGTTATCAACGTGAAGTACTTCCTGTTCAATTCGATTAGCAATTAATTGGCCGTAAAGATTATGCGCTATATGCCCACTGTCTAAACTGTCTAACTTTCTTTTATTTTTACTAAGAACCGTAAAATAAGTTATGTCTTTTTTTAGGAATATTTACAACATTTTAATATGTGCTAATACTCGAAAACAAATACTGGATCATACCTATGATAAAATTGCATAAATGATTATTTGATGTAACATTTTCTATTAGGTATGTGTCGGTTTCTATTCCGTAATAAATTAATCGCAGGCTCACTACAACAGTTTGCGGTTCAATTTCTGACAAAAAAATAATTCTCTCCACCCATGATATTCTGTGATATTGTTTTTATCTGTAATACGGCTCTTCTAATTTGCAGATAGTTTCAACAATAAACTATTCATTTGCATAAAATACTTCTGTTGGCCGTATCACATAATTGATTTTTATGTATTCATAGTTTTAAAGAACTTCATTAAATATTGCATTAACTTAAACATAATTTATTAAATTATTTCAATTTTTAGCTCATAATATTCTCATAATTTGCTTTTAATACATGCTCATAATACATTCAAAATTATTTAATTGGGGTCATTTTTCTAGTCCTGACTAGGCTAGGAGTTCCCTGTGTTAGTCAAGAATTGTTATTGAGACATTTACAAATACTTGCAGTGTTGTGTGTACAGAAACACAAACCAAAAAAAAGAAGAAAAGAAAATAAAGAAGAAGATAAAAAATAAGAAAAAAACTGGATACTAAAAAAAATAAATACACAAAAATTGAAAAATATAAAAACAACGGAAAACACATCAAACGCAGTAAGTGCAACAATTTTACAATTACAATTTGGAATATAATAATTAAGCAGTTCCTTTACGAATTCCATTTTAATAAAGAGCTAGTCAATTACGTTAAATCTTGTATCGTACTTACTACTACATATATTAAATTATGTTTAAAGCTTATGTATACTTATGTACGTCCTTAATCTCCGTAGAAACATGTTTGTATTGACTTGACGTTTCTCTCATAATAGCGGTCAATCTGCATCCCCGTGGGAATACCTAATCCATAATCCTTCCTACACATGAAGCCATACTGTTTGAGACATATTAATCCTCGGCTTCTGTCCACCAATCAATGTTTAGGCAGAGGCTTAGGCAACATCTTCTGAAGAAAAGGAAGTCTATCGACCAATAACATAAGCTCTGTTTAAGGTCAAATGTTTTGCTATTGATTTTATTCTACTCATAATGCCAATAAAATAAAAAACAGTTGATAAATTATCAAAACACTAAGAGAAAACCGTTATAAATATAATATTTACCTAATTTTCGATAAAATAATTTTACTAATAAAAATTATAATGTGGAGCAAATCTGTTCACATCTATGTTTATCATTTGACAAAATTTACATAAAAAATGTTCCGTTATTTTAAAATAAAGAAATAAGTCAAGTAAATTTAAGTTTTTTCATTAATTTATATTCTTGTTTTATAATGAATTATAACAATTAAAACTGATCAAACTAATTAAGCCTAGTAAAGCTTAATTATGGGAAGCCATCAAGTTAGATTATTATCTATCCACCCCGTGATGTTTTTAACATTTTTTATAGCGGAACATATTTTCAAGGTTGTGGAAAAAAATTCTTCATTACTTCCACTACGTCAGCGTTTTCAAACGGAAATAAGTTTTCCATCAATCGGCAAAATATAAAACATTTATAATGTTTTTGAAGTCACACAGATTGCCTTCAACAGGCGTAGTATTAGATAAAACGCCACGTAAAAATATACGAGTTCTTACAAGTACATATTATTTATAATATTAATAATTATATAAATTAGTAGTAAAAACTTGTAATTTTTCCGTTTATGGCGATCAAGCATCCTGTTTTTTTTTTTTAAAGAGATTCCGTTTCATATTTTGTATAGCCTCTCACCTGAGTCGTGAGATCTTAATCCTTGGTTTAAGGAAAATTTAATATTGTTAGATGGTTCGGGATAAACGTGGAAGAACAATTGCCCCCCTTATACTATGCAGTTAATTCGTTTATCGTGGGCGCAGTCGATTCTCTCGCGCTATTGTTTGGCTGAGATAATGAATGTTCCATCAATCAACCGTGTTGTGAAGGGAGATTGTACCTTGTACATCCTTCTATATCCTTCTCCAGCCCCTCACAAGGCTACCCAATCCAGCCCCCTCACGTGGGGGAGTGGTTTGTGGCCGGTAATCACGTGTTGATGTATATAGCAGAGACAATGACGGAAACCCTCGCTCAGAACCTTTTGCCTACCCATCCAGTCGACGATGAACGTCGCTATCTTATAATTTGGTTTAGAGGCATCTGAGTTACAGATGACTTGCGATATTTGTATCGATTTATTTCTTTATCATTTTATACTTTGCAAATTGAAAAGGTACTCTCGTTTCTTTGTACTCATTCATTATTTAACTGTCTTTTTATTGCATAAATTAAAAATTATTACTCTTGTTTTTAAAAAAAAACTGAGTCCAGAAATGATTATTTAAAATAATAATAGATCATCATCATCAACTCATTCATCATCATACCATATTCGCGCCCTATTGATGAAGCAAATACAGATATGTAAAACAATTGAAATGAAAAATTTATATGATTAAACAAAAACTCCCCACCTAATAACATATTCAATATAAATATTTTATAAGGAAAAAGGTTTTCAATGAGAGGTAATTGTAAATTACAAATAAATATAATAACTTCCATTGTAAGTGTGTGCCTGTTTGAGTTACAACTAAAACTACTACTACCACTACTTTCCCTTAATCCGCACCCAATTAGGTGCATGAGAGGCACTGTATAGGTAAAAAAAACTACAATAATCCTATTAAAAATTCAAGAAATCTCTTTATTGATTGTTGAATTTTAGATTTTTATTTTTAAAGGAAAATATATTATATGGGTGATTGGTCTGTTTTTCTAAAAACGAATCTATTTACCGATTAAAAAAATTGACTGATTACTTAAAAACACAAGGTCTTAATAAAAAAAATATTTTTCGCCAACCAAATGAAAAAATTATGTAGACTTAAAGGTGAATTTTTCTTAGAGAGAAACCCGTATAGTGTGTATCATAATTTTTAGAAAGTTATGGATGGCGTTTGTAAGTGCTTGGATAACCTAATTGACTGTAAGAAGTTTCGTAACTTTCTCGAAATCGAAATTTCCGATGTTTGTTAATGTAAAAGCTAACTCGTAAAATATTCACAACACCAAGCGAAGTGGAAAATATATACAATTAAAAAGGCACAATTTCAGCACACAATTAACAGGAAAAAACGATCATGCTGGGCTATGTAGTCACTCTTACCCTACCTTAATATTGCGGGGGAAGAAAATTTGTACGCGCCCATGTCCCGAGAGGAAATTATGAAACGGTTTCTAGAATTATGCATGAAATATTATCGAACTGGAGTTGTTTCTGGAAACTAATTGTGTGACGGATACTGTGTGTAAAACGATATTGTGGTATGTTGTAAGATTATACCTACGAATAATATATCGTCTAGACTGTAATTGTAGTGTTTAAAATGGTACATAAGCTAGCACATTAATAATTTTAGGCGTCAGCCTAGTTGGCGACGACTTATAAGACGCGCGCAGATTACGGAGAGGGAGCCGAGCGGTAAACTCGTCGTAAGTTCGGTCTAAGGTTCCTGTACTTGACGCCGTGCCGGGTTCGCGCATTTTTGGGGCGGTGGGTGGGCTTTTACGTCATTTTGCCCACCAAAAAAAATTAAATTTGCGTCCCCAAAAACCCGGGAAAACCCAAATAAAAAATCAATAAAACCCAATCTTTAAATTTTTGGAATAAAATCAAAAAAAACCTTTTTAAATTGCTTTAAACCCAAAATTTTTCCGCCTCAGGTTTGAAGCGGTTGGCGTTTTTGCCCCTTTGCCAATTGGGTTGGGGGGGGTTTTCCCGTTTTCCCAAAAGGGGGGCCAATATGAAAAAAAAAAATTTTTTTATGGGGTGTTTTTTTTACAAAAAAAAAATATTTCATTTGTAAATAAAAAATGAATCCCTTAAACGGGTTGCTGAAGGCGTAAACCGATTTTTCTTCCCTTTTTTAAAAAACCCAAATTATCAATTTAACTGCTTCAATTTTATTGCTCTAAGCACCTTTGGGTTCGGATAGGGGGGGAATTGGTAAATTGAAAAATTTTTAAAATTGCGATCACATTTTTTGATCGAAAAAAAATTTAATTAAAAAAGGGTTTTAAAAAAAAAAATTATTTTAAATATTTTTCAAAAACTTCTTTTAAATTAAAACTGAATGCATTTTTTTTTTTGGGTTTTTCCGAAAAACCTGTTTTACCTTCATCATCAGGGGATACTATGAAAGTTTTGGAAAACCCAAATTTAAAAAAACCAAAAATTTTTATTTGTATAAATTACTGTTTTTTTTTTCGAAAAACCCTTTAGATTTTAAAAGTTTTTCGTTTAAAACATACAAACAATAAACATTGGGGAAAATATTTTTAGAACGAAAAATTTTTTTTTTTAAATTAAAAATTTTTTTCCTATTTGTTAATTGGGTTTGGGGGGTTTTTGTTTTTTTTTAATGGCAGTTATCGGTAAAATTGACGAATTGATTGAGCCGGCCCCGAGATTTATTTGTGGAGGGTTCGGTTTCAGCGGGAACTGTTTGGTGGGTGAAATAAATTATCTTATAAATTATCAAAACACTAAGAGAAAACCGTTATAAATATAATATTTACTTATTTTTTCGAAAAAAAATTTACTAATCAAAATTATAATGTGCAGCAAATCTGTTCACATCTATGCTATGTACAAAATTTACATAAACAAATGTTCTGTTGTTTTAAAAATAAAGTAATAAATCAATCAAACTAATTTAGCTAGTAAAGCTAAAATAAAGACAAAGTAAGATTATCAATCCACCCCGTGATGTTTTCACATTTTTTATAGCAGACAATTTTCAAGGTTGAGAATAAAATTCTTCATTCTTCACTACGTCTGCGTATCAAACGGAAATAAGTTTTCCATCAATCGGGCAAAATATAAAACATTGAAGTCACACAGATTGCCTTTATACAGGCGTAGTATTAGATAAAATGCCACGTAAATACGAGTCTTACAAATTACATAATATTTATAATTATTATATTATATATCAGTAGTGAAAACTTGTTATTTCCGTTTATACATCTTAAGCATCCCTGTAAAGAGATTCCGTGTCCTATTTTTATAGCCTCTCACCTGAGTCGTGAGATCTTATCCTTGGTTTTAAGGAAATTAATATTGTTAGATGGTTCGGGATAAACGTGGAAGAACAATTGCCCTTATACTATGCAGTATTCTTTATCGTGGGCGCAGTCGATTCTCTCGGCTATTGTTTGCTGAGATTAATGAATGTTCCATCAATCAACCGTGTTGTGAAGGGAGATCCTTGTACATCCTTCTATATCCTTCTCCAGCCCCTCACACTACCTCCAGCCCCTCACACTACCTCCAGCCCCCACGTGGGGGAGTGTTGTGCCGGTAAACACGTGTTGATGTATATGCAGAGACAATGACGGAAACCCCTCGCCCAGCCTTTTGCCACCCATCCAGCGACGATGAACGACGTCTATCTTATAATTTGGTTTCAGCTTCTGAGTTACAGATGACTTGCGATATTGTATCGTTTTTATTTCTTATCATTTTACTTGCAATGAAAAGGTACTCTTTTCTTTGTACTCATTCATTATTTAACTGCCTTTTTTATTGCATATTAAAATATTACTCTTGTTTTAAAAAAACTGATTCCAAAATGATTATTTATAATAATAGATCATTCTTCATCATCATCATCATCATACCATATTCGCAAACTATGTGAAAGCAAATACAGATATGTAAAACAATGAAATGAAAAATTTATATGAGTAAAAATACTCCCACCTAACATATTCAATTTGAAATATTTTATAAGGAAAAGGTTTTCAATGAGAGGGAATTGTAAATTACAAATAAATATTATAACTTCCATTGTAAGTGAGTGCCTTTTGAGTTACAATTAAAACTACTACTACCACTACTTTCCCTTATCCGCACCCAATGGTGCATGAGGCACTGTATAGGTAAAAAAAACTACAATAATCCCATTTAAAAAAATTAAGAAATCTCTTTTATTGATTGTGAATTTTAGAATAAAGGAAAATATATTTATGGGTGATTGGTTCTGTTTCTAAAAACGAATTTATTTACCGATTAAAAATTGACTGATTACCTTTAAAAACAAAGGTCTTAATAAAAAAAATATTTTTGCCAACCAAATGAAAAAATTATGTAGACTTTAAAGGAATTTTTCTTTAGAGAAAACCCGTATAGTGTATCATAATTTGTTAGAAAGTTATGGGCGTTTGTAATGCTTGGATAACCTAATTGACTGTAAGAGTTTCGTAACTTCTCGAAACGAAATCCGATGTTTGTTAATGTAAAGCTAACCGTAAAATATTCACAACACCAAGCGAAGTGGAAAAATATACAATAAAAAGGCAAATTTCAGCACACAATACAGGAAAAACGATCATGCATGGCTATTTAGTCACTTACCCACCTAATATTGCGGGAAGAAATTTGTACGCCAAGTCCCGAGAGGAAATATGAAACGGTAGAATAAGCATGAAATATATCGAACTGGAGATATTCTGGAAACTTATTGTGTGAGGATTCTTTGTGAAAACTATATTGTGGTATGTGTAAGATATACCTACGAATAATACACGTAGACGTAATGTCGTCTTTAAAGGTACAAGCTAGCATTATATTTTTAGGCGTCACCTAGTTGGTGACGCCTTAAAGACGCGTGCGATGCCGGAGGGAGCCGAAGGTATTCTCATCGTAAGTTCGGTAAGTTCGTACGTGTTCGCCTTGCCGTGTCGCGTCATTGTCGGCAGTCGTCGGCTCGTGACGTCATTGTTGCCCACCACATATTTATTAAGTCGTCACCAAAACCGCCAACAAATTATAAATAACAATCAAATCACATTCCTATTTGTATAAATCATACAAGCCTTTTATTAGCATTAACAAAATTGTCCGCCTCATGGTGTAGTGGTAGCGCGTTGTGCTGCCAAGCATTAGGTCACGGGTTCGATTCCCGATAGGGGGCAATATGAAATATTAATTTATTTGCGTGCTTTTTACAATTAAAAATATTTCATATGTGATACTGAATACCTTGGACTGGTGCTGAAGCGTAAGACCGATTATCTTACCTTTATATATCAAATTATCAACATTTACTGCATCAATGTAGTGCTCTATGCACCATTGGGTTCGGATAAAGGAGGGTATTGGTAGTAATTGAATAAAATTAATCGCGATCACATTCATTGATCGAACATATAAATAATATAAAAAGGTTTAAAAAAAAATTACTTCAAATATTTTTTCAGAAACGCTTCAATAAAACTGAATGCATTTAGTTTTATGATTCCGACAACTGTTTTACGCTTCATCATCATGATACTATGAAAGTTGAGATCCAATAAATAATCCAAAAGTTACTTGTCTGAATACTGTTTTTTTTTCGAAATAACTTAGATTTTATAGCTTTTACTGCTAGCACATACAAACAATGAACAATGAGATAATATTTTTAGTACGAAAATAATATTTTTATTCAAACTTTTTTCTATTTGTTAATTAGGTGGTTGAATTTTTATAATGGCAGTTTCGGTCAAATGACGTAATTGAGTTGAGCACTTGTCGAGATTTATATGTGGAGGTTCGGTGTCAGCGGGAACTGTCCATTGGCTGGGTGCAATAAATCTCAGGTCGAGTGCTCGCTTCGTCCCGGGGAGGTGTCACGTTCTCTGTTCACGTGAGATCCATTGTCTGATGTATGGACTTAGTTAGATTTGTTGGTGACATCCGCTTGGATTTCATCCAAAAAATCCTTATTTTTTAGATTTACTATTATGCGCCGCGATGCGCACTGTGTGAACAATCTTAAATTAGGCCTATTTTAGTGTGCTTTTGACGATTTTAAAATGTTTAATGGTATCATATAATCATATCTCTAGTAATGAGTCTAGTGACTAGACTCATCATCCAGAAAACTAAATTTAAATAGTATAAACCTTCGAAAAAAAAAGAATGGGCACTAGAATTTCTGAAAAATACATACAACTATTTCCTAAAAATACCCAAGTGTAACATAGGGCACTGCGTTGGTACACCAAGTGCAGGTGATCTCTACATCGTTTTTGGAATGAATGAGTAAAGATGATCAGTCTGGCGCTTCAGAATCAGTCCAAGGTATCACACATTAAAAGCTTCACATGTAAATTAAATATTTCATAATACATAGTGTAAGTAAAAAACTGGTGAATCTACATCAAATAATTCATATCGAATGAGTAACGTGATTTTTTTCATTTTCATAAAAGCTTTTATTAGTACCGCATATAAGTAAAATTAACAAATTATATTAAAATAGTGTTTTTCATTTTGTTTTTTCATAAAAATTTGCAACATGATATTTGATAAAAAATTGCAAAAAATTATCAAAAATACTTCTACTCAATTTTCTCGAAAAATGTGGGTCAAATAAAAAAAAAAATATTTCCACAAAATCATTTCCAAATATTATGTAGATTCACTGGTTTTCTGCTTGTACATCGAGTTTTGTTACACCATGTACAGTTCACGCGTCCTGGGATTAATTTCATAACACCACTTATTATCAAATTCACCTAATAAAAACTCCAGCATACACTCACACTTTGAAACGTGTGATTTAGATGTCTAGCGATGACGTAGATGCCTAACGATGACGTATTGAGTGACGTAGTGGGTCACTAACGGTCACTTGGCATAGATTAGGCAAGGCAGAATTTTTCAAGTATGGAATACCTCTTCTCTGAAAAAAATTATCGAAGGTATAAACAGTACGAAATTACTATTATACGATAGTTTTAAAAAAATGTAATAAGTATAATTGGAACTCTATGTAAATAGCTTTACAAAAAAAAAATATGATTCAGAGGAAGCGAGGTGCAAATAAAAGTATGTTTAAAAGTTTTGTTTTCATGTTTGAATTCAGAGGGAAAAAAGTACATTGAAACGTAATAAATTAATGATGTTTTCCAGCTTTTTTTAAATTTCGTTTTACAAATTAGCGCAGCGTGCGTTTTATTACTTGGCAAAAAGACGCGCAAATCGTCCCATTTATTGAATTCTGAAAAAATCCCCGCGAATCATTGTATGTCCCGTCCACTTGTCCACCCACCGACTGGCTTGGTGAGTAGTGGGTAGTGGGTAGTGGGTAGTGGGTAGTGGTGGTGGAGGTGGTGGGCGGGTGAGTTTCCACTCGGTTTGTATGAAAAACCCTTTCATGTCACCGCCACTGAAGCCGATAAATTATTCGATACCTGCCATCACCATATTGCTCACTGCTAACACTCGCTACTAGAACTGGTCACGTGGTCAGTGGTCAGGGGACACTCCAACTTCTGTGCATTGCGTAAAAATTGACAACTCGAAACAATCATATTTACCGGCAATTACGGCGGCAAACCCAGCACCGTGTATATCAACCGCAGGATTTCAATTGGTTAAACGTATCACACTCATCACTGGTTTCTAGAACTAATATTTTGTAACCAGTTATAAACGTAATCGGTTTTATGGTATTTTTTCTCGTAAATACTTCCTTTTCACGCGCAACAAATAACTCCTATTGCGGATTTATGGATTCAAAACATTATTTTACGTTCTTGTGCTTTGTAGGTCACCTATGTATGTTGGAGGTATTTTCAATGTACGTATTATTGCTTTTAAATCTTAATGTGATCTTTACAACTGGTAGATAAATCTACCATTATACAAAATGGGATATAAAGTATTTGGCACGTTACTAATGTGTGAGTTTCTAAAGACGCTTAGTTACATATATTTCAGGGCTAAGAGTGGAGATTCCGAAGGACTGAAAAACGCTTATAATTTGCGACGAATAAAAGTCACACCATTTGAGGGCTTCCAATCTGGCCTTCATAACTCAAAGAAGACTTGAACCCGAGTCCCCTCCTCTCCAGCTCGATACTCGATCTACACTTCTCTACTCATCCTTAGGGCGCGGGCGGTTGGGAACACAATCAACCCCTTGTGATCATCTCAAACCCTTTGATATTAAATTCAGTGATTACCGCCGAATAACGATATCCGAAAAAAGAAAAAGTGCCTTTACCGCTACCGAAAAGAATTTTAACATATTTCAGTGATTAAAGAAAAACTTTTAAAAACAATAGTTGAGATACAGATATCTCTTATACTTGCTGTCACTTCTTTTTTTATCGCCGATTTCAACGGTGTGGTATTTGACTATAATGCTAATTTATTCACATAATCGATAAAGTTTGTACATTAGGATTTTAATGGTCTCCTTAAATAACTAGTAAAGATAATAAATATAAAAGAGTTGGTTTATGGGTCACCCTGTTGTTAGGTAGTATTCGTACTAGGAACCACAAATGTTTACGTATTCCCGACTCGGTAGGTAAAGCTTAGTCACTCGCATTAGCGAATAATTTAATAGGAAATTGAGCTCCGAAAGCTTTCACTTGGCTTATTTTAAAATCCTTTTTAAAAAAACGTCCAAAAACCCGAATTTCGTGAATTTCTCTTACGTTTTAGAAAATTATAATTGATTTGAAAAAATAAATGATGGGATTACTCGACGATTCCCGAGTAAAATGTATCGTTGCGTAAATAAAAATTACCGACGTTGAAACATTTTTCAAAAAATATTTTGGCGATTAGACTTAATTTTACTCGTACTACAATACATACTTTTGTAATTACCATGTTCTCAACGAAATGTTTTCTTGAATGCCGTCTTTTTGCGAAACAACTTTTAAGACATTCTTTTGTTTCAGAGATAAAATATTTAAATTGGATTTCCTTTGTTATAATATTTTTGATCCACTAAGTTTCCTGTCATTATTTTGACATCGAATCTCCGAAAGTCAACACGAAATTGTTTACCCAATTTTCTTTAAAAAATAAACGTGGTAAAATAATCGTTAAAAATATAAGAACCATCTGGATGGTTCTTATATTCTACCTGGGTAAGAAAAGCTACCAAGAAAGTAACCATTTTTATATTTTTTCATATTGTTGTAAGCAAACATATTCTTATCTGAATTAGTCCTAAAACTGTCTCGAAACGGGGACCGAAATTTGTTAGAAGAAAAACATGACATCTTATTTTATCCACAAAAACATCTGGAAAATGGAACTGTGTAGATTGAACTAAGTCAAGGACAAACCTTCTGTACTAATATTGTTGTAGCTCTAAATAATATTCTCAGAACTATATTATTATTTTTGGTGGTAGAATATGTTATTCCTATAGATTCCGTTTATCAAAAAGCACCACAAAAATGTACAATGCGGAAACTTGTTTATTAATTAATATTTTTTTATTGTATATAGTGTTTTAACCATTCCTTTAAACATTATCTGCAAAATTGCTTATTTTTTAAATTTAATGCTGCTTTGAAACGTAGTAGGTATTAAAAGGAAACAAAATTTCCTAAAAAGCAAGTAATTAAAGATAATGCTGAATTAAAATTTAACCTCGATTACAAAAAAACCAAATGTGATATCTTCTCAATATTTTGAAAGACATTGTTAGGGTTTTGTTATACCTGTTAACTTAATGTAATATATATCTGCTTACAAATAAATATTAATTTTCAGTGCCTTTTAACCATATATTATGATGCGTTTAATGAACCGTTGATTTGTTACAACGTATGAAAATGAAATTCAATATGGTTTTGTTCTATTTCTAAAAAAATCCAACCAATAAAAAATAAGCCTTTATTTTGAAAGATGTCTAGACTAAAATCTGAAATCGATAGACGTGAGAACTCACCTATTTAGAAGCTGAAGCTTTTATAGGAGTATTGCCAGTATTGGGATGGTGCACAACGGTATAGTATTTTATTTTGGTAATGACAGTATGCGGTATTAAATTACTTTGAAATATTTAACAGCAATTAAGCGATGATAGGTATGACAATGTGTCGTATTTTGAAGTCAAAATATTACGAGTAAATTTAATTTTAATTACAGCTATCGAGATTTTATATATAACATAGCATTATGGCTGGCAATTTTCTCAGACACTTTTTGCTGTCAAGACAATAAATTGTTTTGAACCTTTGGATTTGAATCCGCCTGGCCACCTGGCCGCCGGCTTCCTCCACCTGGCCGTTCCACCAGGTCGTCCATGACCTGCAAAGAGATAGAGTGACAGTTAGGAGTCGACATCTTAAGAGGCAGCATCAAATGAGACTAATACAGAACCCTAGGTCTACCTAAGAAGAAGGAGGAGAAAGATTTGAATCCCAGTCGCTAGGTCATGCGTCATCAATAAAATTAATGAATATTCACTATTCTACAACGATTAAATTTAGTAGTAATTGGTTTTAAAATTTATAAATCATGTTTCAAGCATCGTAGTTTGAAATTAAACACAAGACGTTTTGTTAATAGTTACGCAATATTGGAGTAAAAGTGAAGTCTATAACTACAATACGCTACACTGTAGTAGAGTAATGTCTTTTATAATATCTACAAAAAGGCTACAATAGAAGTAGTTAATGCTCTTTTCTCGTTCAAGGGTCTTCTACTTTAAATGAAAGGGCAATAAATTCGGCGTCATTTTTTGTTCGTTCTGAAATACATCTCGAGTTGGTATACTCTCCCAGCTAGGGAGCACAAATAGGCCCATTGCTCGAGATAAACGTTCCAGTAGGCGCCTCCAAGTGTGTTATTAGAGACGCGATATTTCACCTGATTTCTCACATAACAATTTCACCTCTCCTCTATTGTGATAAGGAAACCTACTTCTTTGCTAAGAGAAAATGTTAAAAATATTTTCACAAACTTACTATTACTTTCCCTCATCCGCACCTATTGGTGCATAGGGCTCTGCATTTAAACATGTAAGTGAATCTCGATCTATTTATTTATTACATGAAGGTAAATTACTTGCCTATTTTACAAAGCATCATGTTCTCAGCGTCCTGGACGTCCACTGTTGACAATACGGCAGTTTGAATCGGAGCTGCGGGAAGTGGACCTGACTTGGGAGGATGCGCGGAAACTGGCGGCCAATTGCGGCTTGGAGACAGTTTGTGGAATACATATGCTCCACATAGTGAGCGGATATGGTATGATGATGATGATGGAGATGATCAGTCTTTGAGGTTTTAAAACAAATTGGGATTCACAAAGATCTTAAATTACCAATTATGTCAATCTTTTGTACCTAATAATATAAGATAGCGGTAAACGGAATTAGTACCTGATTTATTCAGAAAACCAAGATCATGCCGTTTTATCGTTTCTAGTTCCGTCGTTCGGGTAAACATATTGGTAGACTGAAGACAAACATAGCAAGAATAATATTACCGGAGATGGTATTTCTGTTTACCAACAAATAATTTTATTACCAATCTCCGTAACAAGGCAGAAAACGAAGCCTGGTTAAATACAAAACTACCCCACCGGGAAATTTTCATATTAAATTCTATTATGATGTAAATCAAATAAAAATACCAGATAAGATTCTTCGTAAAGGCCTTCCCGAGGAAAATAACTCGAGATTACATAGCATAGCGTGAATATTGTATGCGATAAACAGGAATTTCTTTACAAAACAGTACATAACATAAAGTTCAGAAAAGAAGCAATGAAAAGGTTTTCCATGAAAACTTTTTATATAATTACGCCTTTTCATTTTAAATTAAGAATACTTCTAATACATTAAATATTTTTTTAGAAAAAAAAATTAGGATTTAAATTGGTCAATTGATATTTAAAAAAATTAAAATTTGATCAAGTAACTTACGTACACTACTACTACTACTTTCCCTTAAGCGCCCCCATTGATGCATAGGGTACCTCATTGGTACTCCAAGTGCAGTGTATCTTGATCATTTTATTACATGAAGGCAAGATGATAAGTTTTACGCTTCAGAACCAGTCCAAGTCCAGTTATATATACGTTTACATTTTGTAATAAATTTATATATTCGTAATTACAATTCTAATACTTTGACCCAAGCAGCTTTACGGAGCGGAGGCGGAGGTTCAATGTCCAGTAATATTTAAAATAATAATTAATGACAATTTTTTTCTCAAGGTTGGTTTTTTTAAATGTTTTTTTAACAGTTTTGATATAATTGAACGACTGTGAACTGTTATGTTGATGTGGAAAAACAATACAAACTTAAGCGCACCTTATACGGGACTGTAAACTGTGCACTTTCCTGTACCGTTTTCTGAGCTAAAAATACTGTGCGGAGTGAATTTTACCGTACAGTTTAAGCTGTAGGCATGCGCAGAACGCCACAGTCGGACGTTTTAAATGTTGCCGTACTAATAGTCTCATCGCAAATCTCATCGATTTTTGCAGATCTATTGATTTTGTGTAGATTTAACGAATCTCCTGAAAATGTACAACCGAATTACCGATAACCAATTTTGATGTCGTTTTAGTTTAAAAACATTTGGTTTAAATGCAATTATAAGCGTAGATAAATTTAATATATTAATAACTTTAGCAACTTCTATCGATTTCAAATTATGGCAACACTCTTCATCTGTCAAATAATAGACGATATTCGATATTTTAAATAGTGATCTACTTAAGATTTCTGTTCATATTATTATATTACGTTATGTTCATATTCGCCATCATAAAAGTTTATCAAATTCTATTTGTAATATTACCTTTATATTATTGAATATTATACATTGTATATAGTGTAGCGCAATCACCGCGGGTGATGCGCGCTAAGAAACTGTGTGCAATACTGTATGAATTTAGAGTTCAGTGTGAATTTGACACTTGCGTACAGTTTTCTATCCATTTCTCGCCTTACACGGGACAGTTTACAAACTGCACAAGAAACAAAACGTATAAATTGCGCTTTAGTTACTGATTCCGCCACGATGAGACTCTCTGGTAACTTTGTCTGAACGAGGATCGGAATATGGAAGGACTTACCAGAGCTGGACTCAACAGGGGCGGGAAGTGACGATAAAGGACCACCAGGAAGGGCGAAGTATCCTGGAATACCCTGGAACACCACGTCGAACTGGCGCGGCGGGACACAAACGAGGGGCACAGCACACTTTACTCACTTTTGGTCGAGGGGTTTCGGGAGTTGGAATCTGGGAAGCTTGGAGAATGGATGGCGAGTATCACGAGGTTATTTTGATGGATAGAACGAAGGAAGATCAGGTTCACGAGAAGGACGGATGTTGCGAGGTCAATGTTGCTGCGCTGAGCAAATATTCGAGACTGAATTTTAGTTGGAAAACAGGTGACAAAAACGGAATGGAATGGGTGAAAGTAGGCAATACATTTTGGGAGGAATTCGAACTACCTATACCAGAGAGTGACAATAATGGCCAAACCAGTATCTATCTATATTTCCAATTTGAGTTGACAGCCTCATGGAGTGTTGACTATCACACCATCTTTAAACAGGTCGTCCAGGAAGAACATAAAATTATTCCATCATCATCATTACATATTTTGCTTCCTATATGGAGTATAATATGAATTTCAGAAATTGCTGCTAAGCCGAATGATCAAGGCATCATCCAATATCCTTCCAAGTCATATTCACGTCCAGCAGATCTGTTGTGCCAACGGATTGTCAACAGTGGACAATAATATTATCCTATATTTTCAATGTTTCGTTGAATTGAAATTTTTAATTTTCACCCAAAAAAAACTTGAATAAACATTTAGTCTCTGTTTATCAAACAAGTTGAAATTTCATCTTATTATTTCTATACCACAAATCTCTATTGGAAGTAAGGTAGTGATAATTACTTGACGCTGTAGCAGGATTCTGAAGCGCTCTCTAGTAATTGGACTTCATTCCACGGCTTTAGGAAAAACATTTTAGCTGATTGCGAGAAGGAATGATTTTTCAATGGTCTCAACGTTTGTTCTTGTTTTACTTTTGCATTTCAGTTAATTCATTTTAGTATTGGCCTCACGTTTCCGAGAAATCCCAATCTCTTAAATCATGGGAATCAATTGATTTCATCTGGAGAAATTAAACAAATGAAAATGTTGAATTTTAAAAATCAATTTTTATAATGTCAAGAAACATATTATATTGATTGAGTGCCTAATAGTCGTAAATGAATTGAATTAATATACTTTGTAAGAAAACTGTATTAGCATTTCTAAAATTGGTTTTTAATAGGAGAATTATATTTCCAGGGACCTATTTTGTTAATTGATATAATATATGGTTAAAGTTTGTTTGAGTCTTCTTGATTCACTGCATTTGGTGTACCAATGAAGTGTCCTATGCACCATTAAGTGCAAATAAAGGAAAAATTGTAGTAGTAGTAGTAGACTACGTCTCTTGTAATATAGAAAAAAATACAACAAAATAATAATATAAACGTACAACACTTTGGGTCGTGTTCAAATACTTGTACACAAATCTGGATTTTATCCCAAGACGGGAATGTTGTATAAAATTCCTGATCTAAATAAAAGTGAAATAAATTGCAGATTCATCTGCAGGCGATTATTAGTACTTAATTTAACTCGTCAGAAGAGTCTTAACTACAAAAAAAAATAGTAATTTGCTAATAAATACTAAACTTCAATATCAATGCATAGATGGAGCGTTCAACTCGCTCGCGCTGGTGGATGATTCTTGATTCGTAGCATATATACAAAATCAAAAATGTTACCAGGTGTGGATATTCGCTAATAAGCGCGGAATGGGGAATGTTGTAGTAGTACCTACATAAAGTGGCCACTTAACCCAGCCAATGACAGGTCATAAGCCCTGTAAGCGCTCGAATATCCATATTCCTGAATTTGAAAAAAATCTACCTCATCTCTGTAGGGATATAAAAATAAAAAATTCAAACGTAGTTAAAAGGTGTTTTAAAACATATAAATGATTGAAAAAAGAAACTATTGTATTTGTTAATAGTTGGGAGTGAATAAAAATTATAAAAATAAAAACATTTTTAAACATTTTTTTTCTGAAAATTGTAATTTACATTGCCTGACAATATTTATGTATGTTTACCTCTCTTATTTACACAAGAAGGCACTTCTGTTTTTGTCCGCTCAACCTCAATATTTACAAGTACGCCCCTAAGCTATTTACATGTTGTGCACTGAAACTAGGACTAGAAAGTAGTTACCTACCCCTTAGCAGGTACTGCCCGCAGGTAAATGCAGCTCCGATGTAACTGACTGAATTACATGCGGAAAATAAAACTTTCATACTTTCGTCCATGCCAAAGGCTCTGTATGCAAAACATACAAACATTCTATTCAGGATGTATACGAATGATATTCACTCATATGAAAATAGGAAATAGTTGGTACTTTATTTCAAACATCAAAGTGAAGAATTCATGCCTAACGTATAATAATACTTCGGTGGTTAACGTGAAATTCGATATAATAAACATCGCAATTCCCCTTTTCCATGTTTTTCATCACATTTGAGAGCATATACGAATTAATTTTTGAAATTTTAGTATTAGTAAAACTTGACATTTCAAGTCAAAGCTGTCAGAATTTTTTATTTTGAATCGAGGTAAAATTCTTTCGAAGGATAATACCTACTCATGTTAGTATTAGTTTTACTGTTGCAGTAGTGTAGGTAGGTTACCTCTTCATTGTTTTATTTCTATACAAGTTCAAATTCATTCTGAACTCAGCTAAGTAAGGTTGTTTTTTTTCGTCGCTGGTGGATGATTCTTGATTCGTAGCATATATACAAAATCAAAAATGTTACCTGGTGTGGATATTCGCTAATAAGCGGAATGGAGAATGTTGTAGTACCTACCTACATAAAGTAGCCACTTAACCCAGCCAATGACAGGTCTTTAGCCCTGTAAACGCTCGAATATTCATATTCCTGAATTTGAAAAAATTCAACCTCATCTCTGTAGGGATATAAAAATAAAATCTGTTTTTTTTAATATTATATTTCTAAGTCCTCAGCAGTGTGTAACAACTTTTTGAACATCTGCCATGGAATGCACAGAAACTGGCAACCGATCAAATTAATGAAGACACTCTGGCTAAATTTTAAAGGATTAACGTTTTAATTAGTTTCATAATTTCTCTAAATAAAGTTTAAATATAAACTATCAAAAAGTTAATTTGTTCCTTTTTAATCTAATATTGTTAGGAATCTTTATTTAGATATGCAAAAAATAGTCCATCCTTTGACAGGAAGGCTTAGATCTTCACTCTTCATCACCAGTACCTTCGTACCCAATACTGTCCCGTGGAAGGACTTACTTTTCCTTTTAACACTGACAGTGGTGACATCTCACCCTTCCGTTCCCTTCCCACCTCTCTCCAACTACCCCTCGCTGAACAAACAATTTAGTTAAATCAAAATATCTTTTCATCCTTTTCAACACCAGCGTTTTATTATGACATGACACCCCTTTACCGAGTCGAATAATTTGGGATTTCATTCGTTTACCCTTTCAATCTGATAATTTTCTATTTATACTTAGCTCCAAGTCATATTTCAACCCTTTTCAATGACTGTGTTTATCAGTAAATTTTTAAAAGATTTTCCTTTAAATAATATCTTATAAAATTATTTTAAATTCTCATATAAATAAATATCTCCGCCACGACTTGATTCCTATTTTCAAGAACCAGCCGCTTACGTTTTATTGAAAACAGTATTGACAAATTGAAACATATGCAAATATCGTAAGATTTCATTGATTTTTGGAAAATTAAAAAAAAAATGTTTGAATAACTGTAATATTTATTACTGTAAAACCGATACTGATAAAAATAAATTTCGTATATCGGCAACATTACACAATCGCACAGTATAAATAATCTATTAGTTATGTTTGTTTTTCAAATGAATAGGAATAATATTATTAAAAAAGGAACAAAAAGAAAAACCATTTTTTCTCAGAAAAAATCCTCAATAATCACAAATTCCCAAAGCCGCGGTGTCCTTCTCCACACAATTTGACTAAGCTTCATGTTATTTTTATTTAGATAGTAAGTTTTTTTTATTCATTTTGGCTATTTATTTCTAGATTGGGGTAGGTGGTCGGTTGACCGGCATCCTTGTGTTAATTATGTCTGTTGGTTTCCAATAAGTTTCCGATCATGTAAAAAAGGACTCGTGTTTCATTTTACATTTTACATAATTTTCATTTTTAGAGCACAAATTTTGCGTCAACTAACTAAAAAACTGCCATGAGTTTCCAACAGCCACTATTTTTCATTTTCTGTGAAGTTTCATCACTGTCTATATCTGTCCACAGTTCAATGACATTTTTTATTCTGGCCCAATGACAGGGAAAACTGAAGGAGTTCGGGACTTGGATGATTCTGACAGATCCTTTCTCAAAAATAGTTGAAGCGTAAGTATGTAGAAAAGGGTTCTTACTTTGAAATACAAAAGATAAGCTTGTAATGTGTAAGCCAAACTAAGATGGGATGAGTTTTTACGATCCTTTTTCATATTAGAGAAAGGACATAACATAAGGTTGTACAAATACTAACAGAAACAAAAAGTTTACTAATTTTATGTTTTTCATAAGATGTAATTTAAGATTTGAATAATTTAGCTGGGTACGCATTTTACTGAAACAAACTGATGGAGATTAATGATCATTCACATGTAAGGTGATTATGACAATCTGTTTCACGGTAAAGAAGTACTACTCAATTCAAACGATTTCCGCTACCTCTTTAGTTCGTTCGTTGGCGTTGGCATTGGGGTCCTTAGTCCTCAGAGCTTTTGGTTTAATATTCGTTTCCTCACCCTTCACCCTCTCAGGAAGGTTCAGGTAGTTACATTCAGGAAGTTACATCTTTAAATATGGTAGTGCATACCAACATAACGGAAATTTCACTCACGAACACCAACCTAACTGTTTCTAAAATTATAATTTTATTTATGTTTTTACATATTTTATTACATAAAAAAATGGGAAGATAATTTTTTTATAAGTTGTTTATAGGTCATATATTATTATATTATGGTGTATTCGTATAGTAATCTTGTGCTAAATTTTAATAATTGTTTGTATTTTCATTTGAAGTAACTTTGGTATAATAAATGTCGAAGTATTCTTCAAATGAATGTTTTACCTACAATAAGTACAATTTTACAAATTGTTTTCTTTATTTATATTAATAACTAACTGTATTTCACTATATTGAAATTGTATGTATTTTTGTAAAAAGCAAAAGGTGCCGTTAAAAAATAAATAATGAAATAAATAAAGACTGCAAATAAGTTAATATTATCTACAAAAGGTTGACCAAGATTCATTGCATAAATAGGACGTCAATTTACCAGCAAACACAATGCGGTGGACTAAAAATGTATGTAACAAAAAGAACGTGATATTCATTTTGAAAACGATAGTCCCACGTTTTTAGCAATATACTTACGTTGTAAACAATCAAATATTTGTTTCTATTTCTCCTTTAATTTAAGAGAAATCGTCTTGTATTTTCATCACCGTTCATATCACTTGTAACACTTGTTAATTCCTCCGTTACTCTTTCCTCTACAACAGTTTCTTCCAAACTTCTTCCCATCATTTTCTCTGCATGACCCGAGGCTCTTTCCTTCTCTTCGCGTTACTTTTACGACTGGCAACTTTATATATTTCAATCTGCGTAATAAAGCTCTCAAAATTATACTTCTACTTCTGCACGGACTTTGTCATTAATTAATTTTGCTCTAAAATTTTCAAGGTTTTCGGTTAGTTAAGAATACATTGTAAATTAAAGTAATGGGGAAATTAAACAAGGTCTGTACTGAATAAAACGTGGAGTGGTATTTGTATGCTCCTTACTTATTTATTCTATCTACTAGCATAAGAAGGTTTAAGGTGCAAATATAATAAAATAATGATAAACGATGTTCGTATCAATGTAACATCTACATTCCAGAATTGAATAACGCTATATATCTCCACACATTCACATAATCTTCTAAAGACTGCAATAACGTTGCAACCATTTTAAGTAGCTCTTGGAGTAATGCTTGTTATTTGACTAGAGATTTACATTAATTTCCCAGCTTGTTGTTTGTTTTCATCATAATATAATTAAATTGCACAATAGACGTAGTTTACTCGCAATATGAGAACATCTAATGGAAGATAAAGACAAAAGGACAAGCAGGAGTTAAACCGACTGTTCATGTTAATTTTCATCCCTAGCTCAAGTATTCTAGAAAGAGCAATATATGACAATCTATCTTGATGTGAACATGTGACATAATAATAGTGTGTGTACACAAGTCTGATATGTATTATGATGATAGGATTTCGTTGGTAAAGATAACATTAGTTTATTTTGATAATTTAGGTCCCGTGTAATAAATTTATAATTTTGAAATATTTTTGTACAAAGATTTAGGCGAATATATAGACAAATGCGTGGTAAGACTATGTTTTTAAGGTGTAGAAATGTCAAAATAAGAGCAGAGTGCAGGCTGAGATATGCATTGTCGACAAAATTAAGAAAGGGCTTTTAGGATGGTTTGGTTATGTGGAGCGAATCAGTGATGAAAGAACGGATAAAGTAAGTTATAATGCTAAGTGTTTTTGGATGAAGAATTCGAAAAATTCCGAGAAATATATAGCATAATCATGTACAAGTACTTGAAAGTGGACATGTGAAAGTTGGAATAGTAAAAAGATGTATAAATGTAGAGGAAGCGAGGGAAGTGGATCAGGACAGATTGATATGGCGCTCTATCCTCTCTGGCTACCTCTACAGAGAAATATGCTGACGGTTAAATGGTTTGTTAGTTAGATAGATTTACAACAAACGTTATTTTACAATTTATTTGTCTTCCCCGTAAAATTGGCAAACATTTTGAATGACGCAACCGACGCGCGACGCCGACGTTTTTATTACAGGATAATCAGCAAATCATTTTTAAGTATCAAAAATGTGTCTTTGTTCACTATGTAAGTATGAAGTAGTAGGTATCCTATTTTATTTGTAAAGAACGAATGATATCAGATAGGTACTGTTATTTCAATATAGTACAAAAACTTCTGCAAACCGCACTTATTCAGGATTATATATGGAAACTGAGACAGCGGAAGAAATGGAAAACGAGACTTCTTTACATAAGAATATAAATATGATATGGTTTCAATAAAAAACGACAGCCTGAGCCTTTGAAATAAGAGGGCAATGGTCCAATCAGCTTATAAGGAACAAACACGCTATCATAAACATATCAAAACCCTTACATACATTTTCAAATATATTTTTTCTGTGGACAATCACAAGTACCTAAATAAAATCTATGGAATTGTAAACCGTAAGCGTCACGGTTAACCTTTTTTTTAAAAATACTTATTTATCACTGTTTTTTATTTATATTAGGTAAAAAAAAAAGAAACAAAAATGCAGTCAAAAAATCGCCAGGATTCAATAGAAGAATCGAAGGCAAATTTGCATAATTTTACTGTTTCACTTTGAAAAGTGAGTAATAAAATAATAGTTGTTTTATCTAAAGGTTTGGTGAATTTCACTTATGCATACATACGTGCTCGTATTATGGGAACACGTTAAGATGAATAAAGAAGAAAAACTAGAAGTGTTAAAAAAAATATATATTATACGCTGCTTTCGTGTTTCCGGAGGCTTTCGTGTTTTATCAAAATCAAATTTGTAAAAGTCCCTGTATCCTATTTTCCGATTATATCCCTTTGAAATCGAGTGAAAGGAATCTTAATAAAGCTTTTGTTTTGCAAAGATTATATTAATTTAAAAAAAGCCTACCCTTTGGGATATCTTGGTGGTAGAACCTCCCTGAAGGAGGGGGTAGAATTGAGTGTTAAGTGTATCCGATCCACTTCTCACCCTTCACACCTCAACTTATCTCGTGGGAGTCTTTAGGCCCCGAACTTAAGGGAGCTTGTTTCGCGTGACCTATAAAAGGTTTTGGGGCGTCCTGAGACGATTTTCGCTTCGATGGGGAAGAGATTACTTATAATGTAATGACACTGATATTGTGTTTATTGTCAATAACCGTCTGTTGTAAAATTTTCATGCTGCACGCTTCATTGGTATTTTTGTACAAAATCACGATTTACGTTCTAGATATTTTTTTAAATGTCGGAATCTGAATGTCCTTTGTTATTTTTAATCGTAGTAAAACGAACAAAACATTTAAGTTTTCACTTTTTTTAATGCAATCTGTAGTGCCCTATGCATTGTTGGGTGTAAATAAGGGAAAGTAGTAGAAGTTAAAACAGTATAGGTATTTCTGAGAAAAGTTATTTTATAATTCTTTAACAAATACCTAAATTATTTTTATACAAGTGTGAAAAAATGATATACCTAGTTCTGTTTAAAATGTCATATTTAAAAATATAAAAATATGCATAAGTTTGTAGTTTTAGATGTAGAACGGGTGGTGGCCCAGTAGCGTCGCGGTCTATGAGTCCAGAGATCGTCGGTTCGAATTCCCACTTCGACACGACTCGATTCCTATTTTCAAGCACAAGCTGCTTAGGTTTTATTGAAAATAGTATTTACAAATTGAAATATGTGCAAATAATATCATATGATTGCATAGATTTCTTTTTCATATATAAAAAAAAAAACATTAATAATTGTTTGTAGTGCTGTAGATAGTAATTTTGGATTGTTAGAGATTTTCATGGTGGGAATCAGATTGACATTGGACCAAAACAATAAAATTGGAAAATGAAAAAGGATATTCTATTCTCAAAGGTTGAAATATTGAAAACTTTTGACAGACATTCTCATCAGAACAAATTGAAAAGTTGTTTGGAATTTGTAAGTAACAATTGATTGACCTAGAACTTTAGTTTGACACTCCGTGACAGTTATTTAATTTAACATTTCAATCTGAACAAAGCGTTCAGGTTTATACATTTTATTTTATTGTAAGGTATTTTAACAGCTTGGGAGGCAATGGAGGGCAATGACACCAGAGCACATCCAATAGCGCGTCACAAAAGATCTACCCAGGTCCGGTCGCACTGATGTCAGAAGCTTTATATTAATCATTTTAATACTAATGAAAATTAATTTTTATTCCAAACCTTTACAATAAATTATGGTGTCTTTAAGTTAATGTAAAAAATATTTTACCCAGATATAAAGTAGATAAGAAAAGTATGAGAATACCAAGTAAGTAAGTAAGATAAGGAATAGCCTTAAACATTACTTACATCAAAAAAACTTTACAAGAAACGATGCTATAACCTTTAACCATACAGCAACCGTTGTGACAGTACTTGAAACAGAGTGCTCTGATTGGTCGAGGAACGACCAGTTTCTAGTAAAAGCTGTCACAAATACTGTAAGCCTACGCGCGCCGTATAATAGTTTTTTTTACATCCTTTGAAAAAATGTATTCTCTTAAATTTTCGAATAATATACCAATATATTTTTTTTAATAAATAAAAATTTTTTTATTTATTTTATTTTTTAATTTATTTTATTTTATTAAAATAAACGGCACTCAGTGCCTTTTACATATTAAATATTTAAAGTAAATACACGAAATCATAATATACATAAAAAATGTTAAAATAATCCGGCATCAAATAAACATACCTTGGGCTGGCGCTGAAGCGTAAGACTGATCACCATCCCTTCAAATATATCCCGAAAAATAATTTGATGAATCTTTTTATTTACTCAGATAGGTATTTATGTTTTCATAAAATATCTTAATGTTTCAATATCGGGCCTTCTTTCGAATCCTCGAAAATGTGTGGGATGCGAACCACGAAAAAAGAATCCAACATAGAGTCTGCGACTTTACCACTTCACAAGATCGCATTTCTTCAAACAAATTCAGCTATCCAAGCAAAATTATTTATGTTTTTACTAAACAAACAAAATATTTAATAAAATTATTAATCTCAACTGCATGATTTTTGAAAAGGCGTGTTGAACAAACAAGCAATGAAACATCTGTGATCTTAATATATTTACCACTTTTACACAAAAAACCCACGGTTCGCTAACATGGCCCAGTCGTGTTTGGGTCCCTAAAATGTGATTTACCAGTAGAGAAATATGCGATAATATGGTAAGCAACCTTTTATTTGAATTTTCCTGATAAAGCAATAAAAGCATTTTATTTGCCTTTTCCGTGCCTTGCCTCTGTAGCGTAGTCTAGGTGTATTTATTTACCGTAATGTTACTTGCTTATAATACCTTTGTGTCGTATAAATTATCAGTTGAGAACAGATTTGTGTGTTCCTTAGAGGCGAGAAAGGTAATAAATTATATTCGTTGTCTAGTCTCACTTAGTTGTTAGTGAATACAATAATCTGTAACATGGTTGCCACTTCCGGTTCCGATCCTGTCTACTAAACTTTTACTAGAGGGAGGAAAAACAAACCTGGGAATTATATTACTATTTTATCTTTGTATTTTGATTATAACTGGAAACCCCGCTAACGTAAAAAAAGAAACTAAGGTTTATCTCTAGTTACTGATGATTATCATCAAAAGTTGTATAATAATGTATTTTGACAAGGTATTTCCTATTTTATCGCCACATTTAGACATTTATGTTAATATTGTAGATAACAACAAACTTTTGTGTTCAAAATATGATCAATTTATATTGTTGTTAAGATGTTTTATGAGTTAGCATACTTGATTAATACCCAGTACTACTGAAAATAGTTGATTCAGTGAATTCATAAAGTAACTCTGACAATGTTTTCAAGTAAGACCAAATATTTCTTTTTAAAATCTGTCTTTTCAAAACGAAAAAAATTGTTAAGTTTTAAATGATAAAACATTCATTCATTCATTATACCATATCCGCTCCCTATGTGGAGCATATGGAATCCACAAACTGCCTCCAGGCCAAGCGATCGGCCGCCAGCTTCCCGCGCATCCTCCAAGTCAAGTCCACGTCCCGCAGCTCTGACGCAAACTGCCGACGAATTGTCAACAGTGAACGACCGGGACGCCGAGAGAATGATAAAACAGATCATTTAAAATTAATGTTAAGGTGCGTTCAATATTTATTTGTCAAAATAGTATCGTGATATCGGAAAGTAATTTTAAACCATGGGCGTCGCAAAGTAGTAAAAAAAAGACATGTTTAAAAACTTTTCTCACCTGCAAAAAGTGTATTTTTAATTAAAAGAAAATCACGTCCAAACCTTGAAATTTTAGAAATATTATAATTAAAGTTGCTGTGGTGGGTTTTTGCGCTAAACGATTAGATTATTTAAATTGTTTTAGATCCTAACAATATATCTCGTTTTGATTTGTCCCCGTCAGATAATCCGTCGACTTTGTGTATCGGGGCTGGATATTTGTCATAATAATATTATTATTCGTTGTGCTCCCCCCTCACATCTCCCTCCTTTCCCTTCTCCACCCCCTACAACACCACACAGACCCTCGCTTTATTATTGAGGCCGATCAATCAGCAACAGAACACAGACACAACGGAACTGGTGATATTAATAAAATACTACAATATTGAAAAATAGTACAAAACGTGAAGGAAAACCTCGCGGTGGAACCTTTTATCGATTCCGAGAATAGTTTCCGTACCCACCACGTACTGACTATATTCGTCCTGTATCGTGTATGGAACGCTTGCTTTAAACATTTCGTGAAGTAATTTGGTACAATAGAAAATCTTTTCGGAATTCTGTTTGATAAAAATATCTCAAAGCGTTTTAAGATAAACGCAAATGACAGTATCATGTTAGCGATACTTAGGGTCAGACATTCCACCGCGTTATTTTTTTTACCATATTTTTTGAACAACATTTTGAATGAATACAAATACTTGTAGACAAATTACTGGATTATACCCATGCTGGGCTGATATCAGATATTATTGATATCTCAACAGAGACAGAGAAGCTCTGGAAACGAATGTGGGTTATCTAGGCGTTTACAGGGCTTATGACCTGTCATTGGCTGGGTTAAGTGCCCAAAAAAATGCTATAACAATATTCTCAATAGATGTCACTATAGAGAAAGAATATTAAAAATATTCAAAATCTGTCGAAAAAAACAACTCGCAAGTGGATTGTTCTGTACATCTTAGATATATACAAGTTTCAAAAATTTGTCATACATGGTTGTCAGATGACAGGCGGAATGGGGAATGTTGTAAATTACGTCAAGTGGCCACTTAACCCAGCCAATGACAGGTCATAAGCCCTGTAAACGCCTAGATAACCCACATTCGTTTCCAGAGCTTCTCTGTTTTTGTTGAGATATCAATAATACCATATTTTTTAACTGAATATAAACTTCAATATTAACAGCAATTAAGTCTAGTGGGAGGACAATATAAAGGACACATAAAGTCATAAAAATCTTTCTGTAATCCGTGTGCATAAAACAAACAGCATATTTGCTTAACCTCCATTATCGGTAAATTGCTTAAACATTATGATAAAGACAACAGTTAGTTTACAATAACACCAAGTTGTATTTCTAACGTATTTACTTTAAATCAAATC
>JAGVSP010003076.1:0-30115 GCA_022494985.1 Micrasema minimum | reverse complement strand
TTCCAAACGCATCCACCTGCGAGTTGCTAACGACATCTTTGTACTGATATTGAAGTTAAGTATATTGTATTAATATTTAGGATTCAATAGATACCTATTCTAATCATGGGAAAAATCAAGATTTGTTTCCAAGTATTTGAACACACTCAAAATGTACGAGTAGTTACTACGTTTTCTCTTAGGAAAACCGAGTATTATCTATTAAGAAAACCTCAAAATATGTACATAGATCATTTCAATCTTGTAAACAAACACATAATAATACGCAGCTGGTGGTGCATAGGGCACTGCATTGGTATACCAAGTGCAGTAAACTTTAATTTTGTTACGTGCATGCAAGATAATAAGTCTGAAGCTCCAAGTTATCACATATGAAATATGTTTACGTAAAAAATTACAATCAAATTCGTATTGACAGCGGCAGTAATCGAACCACTCACCTCATGCATGGTAGTCTACGCGGTAACCACTTACATACTTAGTTTAATTTCGTGTAGTTCAAATATGTTCACGTAAGCAGTTAGGTAGGTACTATTATGATGAACTATATTATAATTATAGTAATAATATCTCACTCCTTTAGCAGATTGTTCCGCGAATTGAGTAAACGCTACGGAAGGTGTAGGTAATATGACTTGATATATATATATTTCGATATTTTGTTCAATATTTTTATTGTTTTAAATTAGCTTAACAAGCATTCTATTGGCAAAAAAATATTTTAGCAATAGGCCCCATAGTAAACTTTCTGGTACAGTAAAGATAATTCTAGAACTATTTATTAATAGGAAGGTAAATATTATTAATTCTTGAGCTAACCGGATTTATTCAAGGAAGGGTTCAAGTGGTTGATTTAATAATGAAATTCTACATTATTATTTTCAATTCGCATTGTTGTTTTTCAGTCCTCAGGCCATGAAATTTTCCCGGAATTTCAATTTCAGAGTTCATTTGCATTAATTTACTTAACATTAAATGCCAATATTTTTTCAAATCAGTTCATTGAAGCCTTATGATGGGTTCCTTCGTCGAAACTTCATCGTTATGTTAATTAAAGGTCATTAATTATTATCATAGAATTTGGTTTAAATTGGAAGTACGAAAATCGTGCCTACAATTTTTTTAGTTTTACATATTTTTAAACTGCTTCACCCAAAGGTGTACGGACCTTCATTGGTACACCAGGTGCAGTGTATCTTGATCATTTTATTACATGAAGGTAAGTAAGATGATCAGTCTTACGTTTCAGAACCAGACCAAGGTATCAAACAATATTTTTATACTAATTCAAACAAAATTAAGTCTTTAATAGCTTACATAAATTTTCTGTTTGTGGGAATTCCTTATAATTTTTATGAATGTATTTTACAATCGAAATACGTGGGTATATTGTATTCTTAGGTTCAATACAATCATTACTTGAATAATGATTTTGCATAAACGACTAGATTATTTATTTTCCGTGATTATTATTAATTAATATTAATACGAAATATCGCAAGTTCACATTTTTTATATATTTTTTTGAGATGCCTAATTGATAACTTTTCATCTTATAAATCTAGCAGTAATAAAGTACAAATGTTTCGAATATTATATATTATTTTTTATAATAAAATTCGATTCAATCAAAGCAAGGTTTTTAATAAAAATAGATTAATTTATTTCACTAAACGAAATATATTTATTGCAAAACTGAACACTCCTCCCATCTAGCGGCAGGCGCTGTAACAAATTTAAGGGATGCTCAGCGCTATCATTCACGGATAACAGATGGCAGTATTACTGCGTCTTAGCTATATTACAACATTTAAAATACTCTAGTTTTGAAGTTCGTTTTAAGTAAAGTTTAAATTAGAACCAGGTTGTGGCTAAGTGGTAAAGATGAGGGCTCGGATTAGAACCTCTAGGTTAGAACCCCACCCCAACACAACTGGTTTCCTGTTTTCTGGCACAGTTGTAAAGCAACCCCAAATTAAAATAATAAATTCTTTAATTTCTTAAAAATAAATGGGAATAAAGTACGTTCCAAATGCTTGTATTTATCTATTTATATCAAAGTAAATCATTGACGAAAGAACCTCACTTTGCTTTTCTTAAATCAACCATAAGCATTTATTTGGCTGTCCATCAAAGACTAAAGATGTTACGAATAACAACAAAAAGGCTTAAATTAATTTAAAAGTACTGATAAATAATCATTCGAATTGGAATTATTTATCCTTTAATCAATTTTTTTTCCCCTGTAATTGATGATGGTATTTCTTTTTTTGGCATGATAGGTATTAATTTTTTCTACGTTATTTTTCTTTACTTAAACTTTACTTAAAGTTCAGATTTTTTTTCGCTGTGCTTAAAATATAAATAATTTGTTCTATAAAATGTTACTATTCTCGATTTATCCCTTAAAATTGGCGATAAATAGTAAAATAAATAAATAGTTAGTTTTCCCTATTTTTTTAGGGCCCTTTTATACCTGCTATGCCGGTTTAAATTGTTTTTACCCATCTTTATCATACCATATCCGATCCCTATGTGGAGCATATGGATTCCACAAACATCAAACTCTTCTAAGACTAAAAAATACCTTATGCTAAGTACATTAGTAAATAAGTTTCATTCACAATTTTATTCATTCGCATATCAACTACATAAAACAGAAACAACAAACTTGTCTCTTGCAATTGATGTTTCGCGGTTTTTGTGAACGGATAACTGTATGTGAAAGGACCATAAGTCACAATGAACAAATTGTGCCCTATAATGGACGAATCGTGTAAGTCAACTCTTAGGATTTCAGGTACGAATATGTAAAATTGATGACGTAAACTTTTAGTTATATAAGCCACGAGGTGAAAAGACATCATGTATTTGCTGCGACGACACGTGTACTCCTGGGAAATAAGTTCACCTTTCCACTTAGTTGACTTTCAAATTCCGGAAAGCCGAATTAAATTATTTATATTTTGAATTAATAATACGTTTTGGAATTGGTCGGCTGCGGCCCACACTTTGTTCTGTTTCTAAAAATAATTATTAACTAAATTTTAAATTATCTGATGGTTTTACTGTCCGCCTTGAAGCATAGTGGTAGCGCACTTGTCTACCAAGCATGAGGTCGCGGGTTCGGGTCAACATGAAATATTGATTTACATATGATTTTCATACAAATATTTCATATGTGATACCTTGGACTAGTACTGAAACGTATAAGTGATCATCTTACCTTAATATAATAAAATATTGAGATACACTTGGTGTACCGATGCAGTGCCCTATGCACCATTTGGTGCGGATAAGGGAAAGTAGTAGAAGTAGATATTTTTACTAAGGAACTTCACAATTTAAAATCTATAAGTTTTATTGACTTTACGACTTTGAGAGTTTTATGTTTACATCACGGGCCTTCTTACATTTTTGAATATTTTTTAAAAAGTGACAGTTGGGGTATTTTGTATACCTCAATACGATATAAAAAGGGAAAATAGCTGATAAAACGTATATTATGGAATCATGTCCAAATTCAATTGATAAAATCATTAATTTACCATCTGCTATTGCTGGCATTAGGATTATTTATTTTTCGTCATTCATCACAAACATTACGCAATATTACGCAAATTTTACACAAATATTTCACAAATAGCACGCCTTCGAAATAAACTTTTTCAACCAGTTTAATGATAAAAAATATAAAAATAACCATATTGGCATTTTGAGAATTAAACCACCATATTTTAATTCATACTGTTTTCATGGACGCTTATCAAATATCAAAAGAGCTTAATTTTTATTTAAATTAATATTTTATCTTTTATCTAGATTTAAAACCCACAGTTTTTGTAATGATTATTTTCTAAAAACATAAAATCTCATTAGCAATTTCTGCCTCTGAAAATACATTTACGTTTATTTCGCGTTGTTTTCTTTCTATAACAAGACTTTAACAATTAAATTAGGTAAGATAAAAACCTTTTGATTGAAATTTACACAGATTACGCAGCGAGCGGTTATTAAAATCTTGGAAAATGTTATATAAACATTAATATTCATTGTAGGAAGTAATAAATGAGAGGTTTTATTTTTAACTTAGCAGGATAATATGATAAATATCGTTTGATGTTTCTTTCAGTAATGAATAAATTTTGATTATTTAATGTTGAATAATTTCATAAGGTTTTGATTAGTAAATATATCTTACATGATACGTAAACGTAATTCTTGAATGTCCTTTGAAAGCACGATACAAAAGAAGTCGTAGAATGAAATGAGGCTAAGCTAAGTTAAGAATAAGTTTCACGCAACTTGTTTTTTCAAAATCTATGCGTAGAAATATTATATTCAGGACCCAGCTTGGATCTATTTTATGACGTTGACTTTGAGCCTTTTTTCCATTTAAGGACTTTTTGACCTATCACACGCGGAAGTAAATTTAGGTTATCAAAACCTTAAATACATTGGACTAAATTATACAACCCTTATTTAAATAAAAACATAACCGGTTCACTAAAACCCAGTTTTCTTTATAAATATTATTGTGTTATTTTTAGTAAACAATATACTCGTGTTTCTAGGCAATTTTAAAAATCAATTAAAGGGGGTTTTTATTAAAATCGCCTATTGCGTTGGTGTAAAATCAATGTACAGCTATAATATAGTATTTTGTTAGTTGTCCATTTCATATTATTATCTTCTTTTGCAAACTTAATACCATAGTATTATCTAAATTTAACTCGATTTTTTTGGTTCTATCTATTTAGTGACAGCAGTTTCGCCTTGTCAGGGCTTTTTTTTATGAAACAGCTGTCACTAAATAAAAAAAATAAAGGAGTCTAAAAATTGTGTTTGATTTTCTTATAATATTATGAAATCTATCAATTAATAATTGAGGGTCACATCTCTAAAAATGTAAAAATCAAAAGGTACCAAAATTACTACTACTACTTCTTTCCAAATATCCGCACCCAATGCAGCATAGGGCACTGCATCGGTCCACCAAGTGCAGTGTATCTTGATTATTTTATTACATGAAGGTAGGATAATCAGTCATACGCTTCAGTACCAGTCCAAGATAACACACACGAAATATTAATACGAAAATCACATGTAAATAAATATTTCATGTTGACCCCCTACGGGAATCGAACCCGCGACCTCATGCACGGTTGGCAAATGCGCTACCACTATGCTACGAGGCGGACAGCAAAAATGCTTACATATAATGCCAACCAGAAACCTTTTATCTTTATTAGCTTAAAAGTGTTATAAGAGACAAAAAGCGCTAAGTCTGTACCACAACTCAAGGTATTTGAGCTTTCTTATCTTTTAATTTGCTACTAAAAGAGCCTTGGTTACACGTGCCACTTGTTTCAATTTGTTTTACTTTAGAATTTCTCCTACGATTTGGTGTTTAATTTAACATGAGCGACCCGAACTGAACCCTGAATAAAAGGTAAATGTTTATTTTTTTCCCATAATCCCACCGGATTCAAGAATGAATCGGCCAAAGCATACATATTTAATATCAGATCTTTATGGCTAGAACCTACATTTTTCGGTGGTGGTAAAGGCGAGGTAATGATACTATTTCTACGACTTTCCCTTATCCGCACCCTAATGTTACAAAATTTGTTTTTTTTTCTCAAGCGTTTTCAGTCCTCTATGACACTAAAGTTCAACCTTCACCAAATGTTCAGTAAATTACAAAACCACCAACTAAAATTTTATTAATATATATATATATTTTTTTAAATAGGTGTACTGGAAATTAACTAGCCACGTGGTCTATTGAGATGGTTTAAATAAAATAAATACTTGAATCAAATATTTAATTTTTACTTCTCTGTACTTGATTCTCAATATTTTCCTTAAACCATTTTCAATGCCTAATTCTATCACAATAATACTATTTTTATAATGAAAATAAACATTTTACATCTTTAATGATAATTTTCAAATATTTCAATTTTGAGGCTGCTTTCAAATAGTCCGACTGCGCTAGAAAGCAGGAAACAAGTGTGTAAAAATAGACATATCTATGTATGTATAAATTAGTACCTACAAGTATACTTATAAATTTATAGATTTGAAATCAATTAGTTACATTGCGAATACCAGGTAATTCTAATTGATGCCCCGTTTCTTACCAATTGACAAGAATTGAAAGCTGTCACAACACATTATTGTCCACAGTATTATTAAACCGCAAACACTTAAAACCTTCAAATACATGAATAATAATGTTGACAGTTGAACTAGCTAAATTCTGATTTTATTGATATCCCAACAGAGACAGAGAAACTCTGGAAACGAGACAGGTCATAAACCCTGTAAACGCCTAGATAACCCACATTCGTTCCCAGAGTTTCTCTGACTGTTAGGATATCAATAATATCTGATTTCAGCCCAACATGGGTATAATCCAGTAATTTGTCTACAAGTATTTGTATTCATTCAAAATGTTGTTAGCTAAATTCTGTTCACATGGTTTAATGTTACCCTTTTCAATTTTAGAAATTTTGGAGCCCAATCACAAATCGCAATAAATGGAAAAATAAAAGACGTTACCTTCTGATGCTGATAGACACATAACCTCTTTTCACAATGAAAATACATCTTAATATTTATTAAACATCATGGATAATTATTGGTTGTTAATGAAATAAATAAATAGTTATGAACAAATGCTTAATTTCCCTAAAAAGCATGATTGTGTTTTTTATTTTTATCTACCATGTCAATAACTCTGTAGGCATTCATGATTCTATCAGGGTAAAATTGTGTTTGTACTGGCGTAGGCGTTTAGGCTGATTGGGCCATAAACTACATATGCCTCCCGAGAGCCTTAACCATGGTTGCCAAAATACAAGCCATCAGGTCCTCGGCGTAGTCTCTGATAATCCGCCACCGTCGGCGTCAGCGTCGGCAGTTTGTCATAGCTGCGGGACGTAGACCGAACTTCGGAAGATGCGCGGAAATTGGCGACCGATTACTTGGCTTGGAAGCAGTTTGTGGAACCCATATTATCCACATAAGGAGCGAATATGGTGTTGATGAAAATTGAGATAACAAAACACAGCGGCAAAAACTTTTAAGGTCGTCTATAGCCTATAAAAATATTTATTCATAAACAATTCAGTTAATCTAAGTTACTCGGAAGTTTTTATTTGTTTCCCGAGGTGGCTCCAATTTATCTTCCGGCTAATAAAAGAAAACAAAGTTCCTCACGAACAACTCGATTGTAAGAGATAGTCATGTGTTTACGTTCGGTGGATTGTTTGCAGGAAATATGGATAGCTAGCTACACTTTATGGGGACAAATTCTGTCTCCTAGGAGCCAAAGAAACTTTGTGATCTACGGCCAAACTATTTCCCAGTACCTGTCGGGAGAAAATTGTATTTATTTTATAGAAAAATAAAAGAAATACATAAGCTATATATATCTTTATCATATTATTTGGGCCGCTTTTTTCATACATATGTAATTAATACCGTATCCAAATCAATGAATTCTATAAATAACATTTTGAGTGTGTCCAAATACTTGTAGACAAAAACTGGATTTCACCCATTAAGGGCTAATAATTACAATTTCACATCTTAACAGAGACGAGAAATTTGGAAGGGAATATGATATATCTAGGCGTTTACAGGGCTTATGACCTGTCATTGGCTGGGTTAAGCGGCCACTTGATGTATTACAACATTCCCCATTTCACCTAGTATTTGATATCCATATCTGCCAATATACAGTAAAATGGCGCGACGCTTCACATGTGAACACTCTCTGTCATTTTACTGTATATTGGCAGATATGGATATCAAATACTAGGTGAAATGGGGAATGTTGTAATACATCAAGTGGCCACTTAACCCAGCCAATGGCAGGTCATAAGCCCTGTAAACGCCAAGATATCCATATTCCCTTCCAAATTTCTCGTCTCTGTTGAGATGTCAAATTGCAATGAATTCTACTTTACTATTCAATATGTCATAACAACATAAATATCCTTTGGATTTTTTTCTTTTACAATAGTATTGATTTACAAATAAAGAAGACTTATATTAAATACTGTGTTGGATATATGAAAATTATAAGTAATTACATTTTCTGAAGCAATGACGATTCGGCTAGCTGGCTTATACTAAGTATGTCCCCGATAGGAAATTTAAACAGTGCTTTCAAGGAATCGGAACCCCAGCAAATGATGTCCACGTTTAATGATTGAACTACGGAACGTAAACCTGACTAAACTAAAAATAAAAATTCAAAAGATTCGTGGTAAAAAAAAATTTAAAAACAAAGCTTATAAAAACGGATTAAATACAAACATATGCTTTAAGCATCCGTCTCCTATGCGCATGAAAAGGGTCGTACTGAATATACATAGTTGATGCATGGAACCAGAGAAGTGGCTATGTACTTTTTTTTATATTTTAGGCGCTACGTACATCAAAAGTTGGATTTAAATTTACTAGACGCATCCTATCATATAATGACCTGTTTTAGCGGTAAATTTCGATTACCTACTATATTTAAAAAAAACATTTTCAGACATAATAATGATAACGAAAACCCTTTTTTTTCTATACATATACGATAAACGATATAAATTACCATAAAAAAAATTATTTTGAAATCGTCTCGTGGCCCAATCAGTAAGACAGACACATTTATTATTGTATTGTTTAAGACATTTAATGAAATTTAAATGAGTAGACATTTTATGCGTATGATGAAACCATAATTACTTATACCTTTAATGAAACATTTTAAAGATATACCAAAGATTACGAGGTGAGAAAGGCCTACTTGTGTAAAAAATTACATCCTTAAAAAACAATTGAATTATTACGAGACCTAGTTCATTGCATGCACGATGTTTCTTTTTACAATTCTAATTTAGGAAAACAAAACAAAGCAAAATTCTCAACATCCATCTGTGTCAGGGAGTAAATATATCATTTTCGTTTTCATTTTATTTTTTCTGTAACTTAATATTAATCGTATGGCGTATCTGGCTACCCCCTCCCCCTGTGACCTCCACCCTTCACACCCACCCCACACCTCTACTGTTATGTCCCAAGACTCGTAAAACATCACCCCTTTATCTTAGGGTAGTAAACCTTCAAAAAGTATCACGTGTTATAAAATATCAGGAAATGGTCCTGAGAACGTTTCAAAAATATCGAAAAAAGGGTAATATTTTACCTGTGGCACAATTCTGTATAACGGGGTAAAGGTACTCATCTGTTACGGAAGTATTTACAGCTAGATAGATAATTTTTTCAAGTGAATTTATTGAATGTACAATGTGATTTTTCTATCTGTATCCTAACTTGATCAATAAAAAAGTTAAAATGTTTTAAAATCATCGCTTCATTCTCAGATGAACAGTGTAAAAAATAAATATTTTGAAAATGTTTGAGTAAGAAGTAGATAGCTAAACACGTAAAATCGTGAAAAATTGCACCACAATACTGTGTTTTCTAAGTATACTTGACGGCTGGATCATACATTTTTACATTAGCTGATTAGCGAGATTCCAAAAAGTAAAAACTGCCCATTAAAGGGGCCACAGTTGAGGGGAATTTGTGGAAATCATATGTTCCACATAATGGGTGGATATGATGATGATGACAGGGGCCGCAACCGAAAAACAAACCCCACCCGGATTAAATTCAGATTTTGTTAAACAAAACATCGTATATTTTTTTATTTCTTTAAATATTTTTGCTAGCGATTATTCAACAATTCATTCAGTTGTAGACAAACATGTTACAAACAGTTTTTTTCAGACACGTCAGACGAGCGACGTAAAAACGTTATGATAAATTAGACAAAACTATCGATATGGGCTTTTATTTCACGCAATTGGCTAAAAAAACCAAAGCGGTACTTTTTCCTTCTACTCATACATCTCCATACATCTTCCAGAGAAATGTGATCAAAATGTAATTTGTATGGATCAGGAGAAGCCGAGTTAGTCAGAAGTCCTGGAAGAAATGTCTCACTTTTATGTCCTAACATAAAACAAGATATGGTTATGCGATTCTGAACACGGCCTCGCGTATAAGAATGGTCAGCGCTTTCCTTCACGGATTACAGGACCATACTCGAGATTTTTTATGTCGCAATCGGTTTATTGTCATCAACTTTCTATTTTCTGTCATAAAATAGAGACATTTCTTTTAAGAATCATTGCTCATGAAATGGCTCATATCTTTCGCATATTTTTTTCATAGGAACAAGTATATTTTATAGCATACCTACGAGTATATATATATGTACTTAAACGCTCCGTTTTAAAATGTTCAGTGGTATTGGAATCCAATAAAGAAAATTGAAAATTAAATCGTTTTCTAAAAAAAATTCATTTTTACGATCCTAACAGCTTTTTTTAAATTGGAAACAGCGGGAAATTTTTAACGTGTAGCAAAACAGCAATAAAATGCGGTCATTCGTTTAGATTTACAATTATATTTTTTAATCAATATCTAATTCCGTCTCTGTCGATTAAACTTTTTGCCCCAAAATAAAATATCTTCGGGACTAGGCCAAACGGAAGAGGAATTCCGATGATAACAGATATGTTTCCCAAAGGAAAACCGGAAATAGGAAATGATATGTTCTCCAGACTCCATTTGCAAATGGCGGTGCTCGCGGCAAATATTGATAGATGTCGCTAAATTCCTATTTATCAGAAATGGTATTTATCTGTCTTAAAAATAACAACAATCCACAAATCAAACGTGTTTACTTCAAAAACAGCTAATTTAATTCACATGCTAGTTTAATATTTCATGTGTGATTCCTTGGACTGGTATTGAAGCGTAAAACTGATCATCCTACCTTCGTGCAATAAAAACAATCAAGATACACTGCACTTTATGTGCCAATACAGTGCTCTATGCACCACTGGGTGCGGATAAGGGAAAGTAGAAATCATAATAATATTAAGTATTTAAAATATGTACTATATGTACTACTATTTTCCCCTTTTTCGCACTAAAGGCGCATAGACACTGCATTGTATTTAGATCGTATTTATTGCATGACGGCAAGACGACCTGTCTTATGCTTCAGTGTCAGTCCTAGATATCACATGGTAAATATTTAACGTGAAAACCACCTTTTTTTTAAATTATATTGACTCCATCGTTAGTTGAACCTCTCTTCCTCAAGGACAAAATACGAGTAGGAGTTAATACGAATTAATACAATACAAAAAAACATTTCCTGTTTTTTTCCTAGATAGTAAAACCTGCATTATTTTGCAAGTCATGATTTCGTTTAGCCTAAAATTAGTTAATAAGTATTAGTGCTTCCCTTTACCGTGCCCTTTGCTTATAATAATGATTATTTTGCCCTTGGATTATGCAGATTAATGTATAACATTATTTAAATTATTTGCGTGACTGAAGCGTCGTAATTAAATAATATCGTACTAATCCTTTGATGCCTGAATAATTATCATAATCATTGTACACAGATATTAAAATAATATACGAAATTAGAGAAGCTCATATCTTTGCGATGTTATAATATTATTTTATTTTTTATATTAAAAAGGACACAATACAATTTCGATACTACTAGATTATAGAATTTCACCGACCATTCATTTTGAATAAATACATATATTATATTATTAACCTAAATTAAATATAATATTAGCATTAAATATAATATTACATACATAGCAAAACTATGAATTGTTTCATTGTTTCAATGAGGAAATCCACTGCAACCCGGAATTGATTTTAAAAAATGCTTTCGTGTAAACGCGAATATTTAAAAATTTTGAAGTGAGATGAAATATCCCAAAAACCACGCAAAAATAAATAAAAAAATGTTGAAAATAGCATTCATTTCAAAATCTTAAACAATGACGTCACTCGTTGTACCTTAGTGTAGTGTTTCCTGTTTCCGTTTTTAAACCCTGGCATTTTAATATGGAATACAATCTGAATACAATCTTCTATCGCAAAACAAGATAGCCGCCATTCAGTCTCCCTAGAACAGCTGTTGTATAACTGACAGTTGAGTTGACGGTATATTATCTGTGCTCCGGCCGTCGTTTGCATAGATTTTTGACAGTTTTGTTACTGGCTGGAGAAATACCTCCTACCGCTGCGCCGTTAGCCACCTGTTTTATGACGTCACTCCTGCAAAAATGACGCACTTAGTATATAGTAGTATTTGGCGCGGTATTTTAAATGTGCAACTTTAAAAAATCGTATCTCCATCAATGACTTATAAAAAAATATTAAATTTTTTTTTTTTTGCTTAGTTAAATAGTACGTTTATAGAAAAAAAATACTTTAGAAAACAGTGGATTCCCTCATTGTTTCCTTCCCCAAGACAAGAACATGTTACATGTTCGTTTTAATATTGTAAAACTTATACATATTATAAAAACATAATAGTGAAACTTATATAAATAAATAATACGTGTTACCCTTCCCGAGCACAATATTTCAAAGAGAGGCCGGATGCAAATATTTTTTACACTTTGTAAGTAGGTACCAACTTACTTTGTTATTAAATAATGATTATTTAAAAACACAAAAATATTTAATCCCGTTCAATTATTATCCCGTTCAATCAAAATCATTAATTAGTGTGAAGGTTACTTTGTTAAAAGTAATAGGCTTACAAGAAAAACTTCAATATCAGCTGCCTATATAGAGCATTTGGACTTCACCACTGCTATCAACCGCCATTTCCTACACGTCTTCCAAGTCAGGTCTGGGCAAGTTAGAAAACGTAAAGAAATTATCCCGTATAATGGTATACGAATGAAAGTAGGTAATGTAATATGTAGATAATATATTGCTATCCCAAAAAAGACACCTGGGAAATCCCGTTTTTCTAACATGGAACATGGAGTTAGTACTTAACATTGAAAATATTGTTTATAATTAAATTCAACTCTATTTCTAATCCAAGGGGATCGCTTCTACTAAATGTAGTAGTCTAGTCTAACGGCCCTGCGGAGTTGTTTTTGCGAGCGTACCGTTTCGTTCTTGCATTAAAAGGCTTAAGTTTCTCAAATAAACAAATAAACCCAAGACCCGTTTACCTTACGAGCCGCCGAGTCGGGTGAGTTTACAACTGCACGATATTAAAACACATATCTCTTCTCCCGACAGAGTACACGAGTATTATAGCTATGGAGGTTAGATCTGCTGCCGCTAGAGGCGCCCAAAAGGCTAAAACTGAGCGGTGGCTTTAGGCAACAGTTTTTTTAACAATTTGATTCAAAAATGACTGAGAAAAGATGTTAACCTGCAAAAAGCCCGGCAGCAAAAAGGATGATCTTGGAAAATCTCCTGATCTTCAAAGAACATCGTAAAATTTGAATCATTTATTCACAATTCTAAACTTTGGTGTAAATTGTGTTTCTTCCTCTTCTTTTTATACTGCCGGACTTAGTAGGTTGATACACCTTTAGTTACATAATAATTCTTTTTTACGCCAGCAAGATCCCGTCGTCCTGGTAGAACGTCGATGACAATCTCAAAGATGGATTTAGAGGAGCCGAGGGGGATGCGGAGTTGATATAGAAAGGGGTAAGTTAGCCGACGACAGGATCTCCTGGAGGCATCTAATGATGTTCACATTCTTCACATAGAAGCAAAATTAGAAGATAATAGTAGAGATATAATATTATGCAAAATAATATTTCACAATCCATTTACTCATCACTTCAGCCCGTTGAGATCCACTGCTAGACATAAGCCTCCAAGTGCCGTCTCCACTCCTCCCGATCTGTCGTCCACCCATCTCATCGGTGGACGTCCTTGAGGCCTCTGGTTTGTCGGTCTCCACACCAGAACACGTTTCGTCCATCTGTCGTCCGTCATTCTGGCTATGTGACCGGCCCATTTCCACTTCAACCAAGCAATTCGCTCCACCACGTCGCAGACCTTTGTCTGGCGTCGGGCCCAATCGTTCCTTTTTCGGTCTCTTAATGTTATTCCAAGCATAATTCTCTCCATGCTCTTTTGTGCAACTTGCAACTTACGGGAAGATTGCTTGGTCAGAGTTATTGTTTCCGCGTCATAAGTAAGGACGGGTAGAATGCATTGGTTGAACACTCGAGTCTTGAGTGAGTTGGGAATGGAGCTTCGGAATGTGGAATTTAGCTTTACAAAAGCCACCCAAGAGAAATTTATCCTCCTATCAAATCACAGAGACTGTAGTCTGATGTTTCTGCATTTTTCGATTTGGCTGGCAAATTTAATTATATTCGCTACTTTTTAGATTTTCAAAACGTTTTTAGAAAGTAATTCAGCGATACGTCCACTCTAGAAGCGACAGCGGATTATTTCTCTAAGAAAACAGAACAGGCTAAGTTGAAAAACCTGCTTGAATTCTTAGGCTTTTCCATGATTCTAAATTCCCAAATAGTGAAAAGCCTTAACTGAAAACATCGCATAATAAAATAACCAGATAAAATTCATATCTTCACAATTTGACATCTCTAGTATTTGACGTCTACAAGTATTTGGACACACTCAAAATGTTGTTTAATATCTTCAAATTATTCATATTAACAAAAGGGTTTCGTTTAATATTACTGAATTATTTTACAATCCCTGAAACATTTTATGAAAACATGAGATAATATACCAAAATGAATGTTAAATTTAATCAAAAGTTTTGTTACTGTTTCGTTCAGGCAGTTTTTTCAATAATTTACTTAAAATAATAAGATATTTTTTAATCTCTTATTGTTATATAAAAGTTTAAAAAAATAATTATTTCAATATTCTTTTAATAATTTTTTTACTAATATTATTTTATAAAATTTTTGATGTTCGAAAATAGCAACTTCTTATTTAAACGTGATTATGATTAATGATGAGTATTTTATCTATAAAATCTCTGAGTAAATACTAATTTTATTTGAAGGTTAAGTCATTTTATTTTTACACATAAATTCTTAATGCATATGTTGCCGATAATGCAATTAATATTAATTATTACTACCCAAAATCACTCGCATACGAGTGAAGGTTGTTAATTTAAAAAAAAATAAAAAAACTTACAAACTAATCATCACGAGAGGATAGAACGTCACAAAACTCTGTCCTAGAACGTTTCCCTTGCTTCCTCCACATTCATACATCTCTCATGTAAGCACGTCAATTATTCCGACAATTCACTATTCATTATTTTAATTCATGTACTATTTTCTATTCAATATTTTGGACATGGTTAAGTCATAGAAACAACAGAAAGTATTAAAGTAAAAAATAATACTTTTAAGACACTTAAATCGGTTACGTTGGCTAAAGTCCAGACATCTTGTCTTAAATTACACTTATATTCCCTCGTTTTCACAAGTTTAATAATGATGTTAGATGAATGAACACAAAGAAAAACTTTCACTCAATTTATTATATAAAACTTCAACAAAAGTAATATCATGTACTATGCTAAGGAAAATTTAAGGCTTTCAGACGGTTACTAGCCATTTTCAAAAACATAGAAATAATACCGTTATAAATGTGAAAGAAGCAAAAGAAGCGTGCCCGGATAGAGTGGACTGGTGCTGATACGTAAGTCTGATCACCTTGTATTCACGTAACAAATTATCAACATTAATTTTAAATTCATTTTAGAGATGCTTTTAGGTTCCCAAAAACGATTTGAGAAAATCACAGGTATTAGATATGAGGAAAGTATTTTTATTCATAGGTAATCATGTTTCTTAAGAAAGACTATTGGATGGGTCATAAGGCCATCAACAAAATCTCATTTCAGGCGAAGAGATTTCAGGTTAAGCAAAACATTTCATTCACAAAATTCATTTTGAACTGTACAATTTGTTGGACAAAATATGGTTTTTTCAATAAAATGAATTTGAGAACTTGCCTCAAAACTTGACGAGGAAATTTAAGTTCGGTATTTGCCCATCAAATTTAGATACTAACAGAAACTCAACATTTATTCACTCAACTGTAGAGGACCCTTATCATCAAAGTACAACGAATCGAGCAAAAATAAAATAAAAACAGTCAACGGACTTATTTTGGTGTGGCTTTTTTTCATTAGCCTTTTAGCTTTAGTCGTGAAAATTCATATGAAACACTGTTGAATTTTATGGAAAATGAATTCCTACATACGTGTTATTTATTGAAGTATGTAATGTAGGGTATAAAATGGTAGTTTCATTTGTGGAAAGAGGGTTTGAATGTCAAATTGTATTTAAATGTATTTCAAAGGTTGGTTTTGTCTGTAGAGATGAATAGACTCTTTTTAATAGGTAAAATTCAGTTAAAGAATATCTCTTGCAGACGATTCGGAATTAAGTACATGACATTATTTATGTGTTATATTATTTATTTATTTATATTTTATGTTGTGCACATAGTGCTATGGTTGGTAGAATGAACTAAGAATTTTCAACCTGAGGTAACATATACAACATAACACCAATTACGTGGACAACACAATGTACAAGACACATTTCTGGAAGACGCGGAGTGAGCAAACAATGTGGTTATGGTTATGTCATGTGTTTGTTGTGTTGTTGTATGTGGTGTGGGAGTGTGGTGTATGTGTTGGGAAATCTGAATATTTAAACACAGGAGACGATAATCAAACTGGTTATTACGGGTACTTAAACTATGTATGGCTTGTATACATTCAAGTCAAGTATTTCCAGTTAAGTTTATGTGGTAAATACTTTTACTGAAAAAAAAATAATTCTTGTTTCATGATGCTGAGATATTTGTAAATTCCAACGGCTTCTTCTTACTCCATGTATTAAAAAAAACGTATTTAGGTTTTTTTATCACTGCTTTATAATGTTTTAATTTAATTTAATTAAATACTGACTTACCTTATATTGTTTATATTGATTGTTACAAGATACCATCCAGTCACGAAAAGTTTTCCCAAGTTTTGGTTCAGCGAGGCGCCATACGGTCGCCGGTCGGGGGGCTTCATCGCATCGATCGCTCGATTCAACTGATACCTTATTTTTGTTTTCAACTATCCAATATGTAAACACTGAGGTTAGGTATCGAATAACAGTCAAAACATTAAATTTCGTCCAAATTTACTATAAATTTAATATCAGAATACTACTCATGGTTTGGTTCATTTTTATTCATCTTTTTTGTTTTATCTGCTTAATTTACACAGTTACGTAGTATGTGAAAATTCATTTTTTTGTCATTCGTGTGGTAAAGTCATAACGCGTTGAGGTCGCAGGTTCGATTCCCTCGGAGGTCAACAAGAAATATTGATTTAAAATGAATTTTTTCACATTATTATTTCAATTGTGATTGTAACTAAAGCGTCTCAAGACAAACAGTCTCAATCTAACCTTCACGTGATAAAATTATCAAAATACACAGTACTGGTGTAAACTACTACCTATGCAGTGCCCTATGTGGATGAAGAAATGAGTAAATAGTATTTTTTACTAATATATTAATGAGAACTTTGCGCACATCACCCTCACGTTTGCAACTAAGAATCAAATAAATCCAAAGGGTTTTTTAGGACAAGGGCGAAAGATATCTATCTGTACCTAATGCAATATCTATGGATATTATCCCTGGCTTTTCCCAACATATTTTTTTTACTGGGGATGCTAGGCTAAATAAAATAAAATAAAATAAATAAAATAAAATATAATAAAATAAAATAAAATAAATAAAATAAAATAAAATAAAATAAAATAAAATAAAATAAAATAAAATAAAATAAAATAAATAAAAATAAAATAAAATAAAATAAAATAAATTAAATAAAATAAAATAATAAATAAAATAAAATAAAATATAAATAAAATAAAATAAAATAAAATAAAATATAATAAAATAAAATAAAATAAATATAAAATAAAATAAAATAAAATAAAATAAAATAAAATAAATATAAATAAAATAAAATAAAATAAAATATAAAATAAAATTAAAATAAAATAAAATTAAATAAAATAAAATAAAATAAAAATAAAATAAAATAAAATAAAATAAAATAAAAAAATAAAATAAAATAAAATAAAATAAAATAAAATAAAATAAATAAAATTAAAATAAAATAAAATAAAATAAAATGAAATATAATAATATAAATGGGGGGGGGGGGGGGGGAAATATGGGAGGAAGAGGAATGTTCATTGGGTGATCACTTTATCCATGTATTGGTGGTCGCATACATAACTCAGAAATTCTGATGAATGTAGGCCTGTTACGTACCTGTTAACTATCTTACGACAAAGACAGCATCGATTATTTTACCTACCACGATGCAGAACCAACCTGCCAATGGTTATGCCGGTGGGTAGAGCAATCTTGCTACTTAATCGCATCAACTCGGATGTGGACATATTTCACAACAGTGGGTAATCCTTTTCTAACTTTTAATTACATTATTTATATAATTTCTACTTTTTGTTATACAAATACAATCTATTGTCATATTATTTATAATTGTGTTTATGAATGATTTGGATTTTTCTGTTATGTTTATTTATTTATTATTAACGCCCACAAGGCTTTTAAAATCTTCATATTTATGAAATAAAATGAAAATTATAGCATGTAAACAAAGCATCGATATGTTTGTTTAAATGTTTTTTCCAGTCTTGTATCAATTGTGAGTATTTTTCTATGGTTGATCATTATTATAAAAAGGGTTGATTGAGAATTTGTGGATTTTTAAATGTATGAGAATATTGCGTGTTTAGGGGTGATATCGGTTCATTTGCGGAAACTCAAACTAAAGTCCAGTTTGCTATATTTAAGTAACTTGAATCGTTTTTTCTTGACTCAGCCAGGAAATCATTAGAATTTTACTTTCACTTTATATTAGAATTCTATTTTTTCAATAAATTTATGCATAAAATTATTAGCAAACATATCAATAACAATAATTATTATTTTAAAAAAAGCTTTATCACTCTGATATACAGCTCCCCTTTTAACAAATATTTTAATATTAAATTTACTGTACTATGTTTTACTCAGTACCTAACCTTAGAGGATTTTAGTTTCGTGCCTGTCTTTAGGACGCAAAAAATCTTTTGAGAAGTACGTTGTTTAATTTTTACCAACAGTATGCAGTGCCTATGCACCTTTAGGTGTGCAAAAGGGAAAGTAGTCGATAGTAGTAATATTTGTTAAACACCATCATCATCAATCGGAGCATTTTCCATTCCACAAACTGCCTCCAAGGTAAGCGATCAGCTTAAAGTTCCCATGCATCTAGTTTCCATTTAAGTTTCCATAGGTGTTTATATTGAAAATGCCAGCAAAAATATAGCTTTGTAATTATTAAAATTTGGTATGGACAAACATTGTTTTGTAAATTCTAAATTTGTGAAATCCAAACTTGGTTCTATTATACTAATTATGGAAATATTCAATAATGTTTAGTACTACAATGTGTTATGTATAATTACTACAATGCCCTGACTCGACACGGACTATCTAGTGAGTCGGGGGCAGATCATTGGCATAGGTCTCTACTGATTGAGTCGCCATCCCGTATATTGTGATTATATTAAATAATGTAATAAATAATAAATAAATAAATAAATATTCCTAAATCAAGTCCATGTATTTTTGAAATAATTTTGTTTTTTTAAAAATAATTTTTAAATACCTAGGTATAATATTAAATTCTTAAATAACGTGACTTATTAAAAAGCATCTTATTTCAAAAAGAATCAACAAGTTTCATATTTCTAGTTACCTTTGCTCTCCTTTGAAAATGTATTAAGGTACCTATCGCTATTTTCCTTTTGACGTTCATCTTACAGAGAACATTGCTTTATGAAAATGTATTGCGCATTTTCCCTTTACGACAGTCCAAATCGTGAAAGTAATATAAACATAACTCTGTCACTCGAACAAAATATTAAAGATGTGTCTAAATTCCAGAGATCGCATGCTTCTTTGAATGCATAATAAATCTAAATGTTGTTTAAAAAATTCAACGAAAAGCAAAACGTCATGTCCGGGAAATACGCGTGGCGGAAAAGTAATATGAAACGACATTATTACATACAGAAATGCGTCATAAGCAGGTACACGAAAATTTATGAACAGAACAGTTTCTACTACTACTACATTCTTTTAACCGCACACAATGGTGCATAGGGTGCTCTATCGGTGAAGTTTCAGAAAAGTTTCAGAAAAGTTTCAGAAAAGTTTCAGAAAAGTTTCAGAAAAGTTTCAGAAAAGTTTCAGAAAAGTTTCAGAAAAGCTTCAGAAAAGTTTCACCGTATAAATAAAAGTTATGTTTATTTACTCACTTACTTACTACTGTTATCATCAAACGATATCCGCTTCCTATGTTGAGAATATGGATATCACAAACTGCCTCCGAGTCAAGCAATCGGTCGCTAGTTCCCGTGTAAGCTGTGCAATACAATAATAAGATTTACAATTCAGTCCACTTAAACATCGGTGCGAAAGTTATCAAGATACAGAACCTATTGTCTTCTTAAAAACGTTGCTATTGATTTAAACGTTAGCAAATTAATTAAATTTAAAGTAACTCTCGGTAGAATAATAAACATAATCTAAAACTTTTGTTCATATTTCAGTTAAATCTGTATTTGGTACCTACGTAGATACTACAGAGAACAATCCTTTGTTTCTTAATTGGATTTCTCTTTCCAATCACATTACTCACTTATCTAATAACGAATCGGAATATTATCAACAATCATAATATTGCTTCATTAAATTGGATCAATTTTGTAAAACCAATATTCCAATACCACGCAGAAAAAGACGATTATTAACAAAAATTGTTAGGAGAACAAAATAAACCTTCAAAGGATTATAAAATAATTAACGAGTGAAAATGTGTTTCAGTTATTTTTTTCATTGGTATTTTATGGTATGTACAATATGTACAAATTGTACAATGTAGGTAGCTTACATGCATTTTAGAATTATGTAACTTTTACTCTGAAGAATTTTATTTTTTTGGTAATAAAAGAAATAGCGTTATAAAATTAAAACAATTGGTTAGTCAGTATTTTTAAGTAATGAGAATTCAACTGCGCATACTTACTGCTATATTTTTCTTAAAGCGCAATTTATACGGGACAGAAAACTGTACAGTTTCTTGCGCAGTTAGCAAACTGTCCCGTATAAAGCGAAAAATGTGTAAAATATTTGACGGTCCGCGCGACGTTTGGCTGACCTGACAATTAATGTTTTTTTTTATGTAAACGTTTTAAGTAGATATTAATTTATTAAATGCTTTGAATAACGTAAAAACAAATAACATATTTTTACATCATTAGCTATATTTTCAATTTCCTGTGTGCAAAAATACAATAATAACTTGTTTTTCCGGTATAAAGATACCAATATCTTGTGTTCATTCTTTTTTTAACTATCTTGTTTACATTATCTGTCATTTTTACTTTTTTTTTTAACTTTTCTTTTTTTAACTTAATCTTTCTCTTTTGCCACGTGCACACTGTAGGTATGACTTTCACAGTTTACCCACAAACAGGCTATGCCTTGGTGGGATTTTCGTTTATGTATATATATATTTTTTTTTTTGTACATATATGTGTTTTAATGTATATCCATGTAAAAAAAAAAATATTTTGAAAAAAAAATAAATAAAAAATAAATAAAAAAAGAAGCTAACTCCGCGCTAAAAAAAATATACATGTTTAGAGTGTCTTTTGACAGACTGTATAGTTTTCTGAACAAGAAACTGTAAATTTTTTTGTCCCGTATAAAGTGCGCATAAGCATAATAATGTGTAAGAATGTGAAGGAAGCAGGGAAGTGTGCCAAAACAGACTGGTGTGACGTTATAACATCTTTGCGTATCCTTCGGGGAAATGGCATTATGGTCTTGATGGACACATATTATCCCTTGTAGAAAAATACTGCGACTTTCTTGTTTTGGATTCCTATAAACGATTTTTTACGTCTCAACACATTAAAAAAACGTAATCTCTGTGAATGCCTAAATACCTATAAATTTTTCTATTGAATTTTATTTTATAGAAGAATACATATTTACATCTAGGTATAGTATTTGCTTATATAACAGGAAATCTGTTGACAAATTTTAGCATGGTTTAACTTCGTGTTATGGACCAGGGCCGTGGCCCAAATTAATTAATTCGCCGCAAAAACGTTTAATTTACACTAACGCCCAAATTCTCTTTGATCTGCTACTGTTTAATTCTTTACTAGTCATACATGCGCAAAGCCTCCCTGATGTAGGTATTTCCATCCCTTAACTAAGCGCAAGTAATACGTTAACGTGTTTTTACAAACAGCAAAGCACACAAACTGATAAGTTGGGAATTCATGGCGTCCCTGCTTCACCCTTCTCGTAATGAAGTGCCACAAAATTAAGTGTTGAATATATTAGCTTCAGGCTTATCTTTTCGTATTGTGGGCCATTATTACCCTTTTACCTAACTGCTATGAATTTATGATTTCCAGTCAATTTTCCATTCAGGAAACCGTAAACCTTAATTCTATGTCAAAGCGTAAAAAGCCCTTTAGTACATTTTGTTTTAAGACTTAACCTCTTTGAGGTTCCTAATCCAGATGATCAAATAATATATTACCATGGCTTGCTTTCAATAAAGACTTTACTTAGTAAAAAAAAACATTTTTAGTGATCTTAATTTTTATTTATTTCGTTGTTAAAAGCTGCCGCTTTCCCATAGAAACGAATTCCTCGATTTTTTCCCTGGTATTTAACATTAGAGCAATGATTTTTGCACACTTTTTAGATATCGACCAGATGCGTGTTTGTATCGTCTTATTTTTTCAATCATTTATTTATCTCCTTTAACAAATAAAATATCCAAAAAAATAGACGATGCAAACACGCATCTAGTTGATACCTAAAATGTGTTAAAAAAACATAGCTCTATAATGTTAAATTCCAGGGAGAGAAAAAAAAGACATTTGATGTATTTTCTGTAACTGGCTTCAAACGAGAGAGTTAAAAAATATATAATCCAGAATATTGATGAAAAGTACGAATATCCTATCTTATATTCATACTTTTTTCTCAACTCGAATTTCATCCCCATGCTTTAGGATCGTCGTTTGATCTTTGTATGTGGTTCAACATAATATAATTCGTTGTTTTTCATGAATATCAATTTACTTATAAAAAGGTCTTGCCGTCTCATTTTTACTGAAAGATATTTCATATGCCAAAAGAGATAAAATATTATATCGCATGAAGGATTGTCATTATTTTAATAGTTTTTTTCTGTTTATCAAGAATTTTAATTTTCTTAAGGTAAAAAGTAAAAATGCATTATATCATAATTACATCCTACCTGTTTGATGTACCTATGAGATACTTAAGTAAATCTTTTTACTACCCTTTATTGCAACCGTAATTATTAGTAAATGACTTTTAAACGGTTTTTACTTATATTTACAAATACACAAATTAAATTCTATTTACCTACGATTTTCCCTTATCCGAACCTTACATTGCATAGGGCACCGCATTGTTACACACATAGCTCTATAATGTTAAATTCCAGGGAGAAAAAAAAAGACATTTGATGTATTTTCTGTAACTGGCTTCAAACGAGAGAGTGAAAAAATATATAATCCAGAATATTGATGAAAAGTACAAATATCCTATCTTATATTCATACTTTTTTTCTAAACTTGAATTTCATCCCTAAGCTTTAGGATATCGTTTGATCTTTGTATGTGGTTCAACATAATATAATTCGTTATTTTTCATGAATATCAATTTACTTATAAAAAGGTCTTGCCGTCTCATTTTTACTGAAAGATATTTCATATGCCAAAAGAGATAAAATATTATATCGCATGAAGGATTGTCATTATTTTAATAGTTTTTTTCTGTTTATCAAGAATTTAAATTTTCTTACGGTAAAAAGTAAAAATGCATTAAATCATAATTACATCTTACCTGTTTGATGTACCTATGAGATACTTAAGTAAATCTTTTTACTACCCTTTCATTTAATGCGTAATTATTAGTAAATGCATTTTAAACGATTTTTACTTATATTTACAAATACACAAATTAAATTCTATTTACCTACGATTTTCCCTTATCCGAACCTTACATTGCATAGGGCACCGCATTGTTACACAAGTACAGTGTACATTGATAATTTTTATTAGAATGAAAGCAAAATGATCAGGTTTACGCTGTATTGCCTGTGCTTAAAAACTAAGCCAACCATTAGATGGTACCACTTATGAGAAGATAGCAAATTCTAATATTTCATTTTTATATCCCTACAGAGATGAGGTAGAATTTTTCAAATTCAGAAATATGAATATTCGAGCGTTTACAGGGCTTATGACCTGTCATTGGCTGGGCCATTTTATGCAGTACAACATTCCCCTTTCCGTTTATTAGCGAATATCCTCACCAGGTCACATTTTTGATTTTGTATATATATGTTACGAATCGAGAATCATCCACCAGCGAGTTGAAAGCTCCATCTATGCATTGATATTGAAGTAAAGTATTTATTAGCAAATTACTTTATTTTTGTAATTAAGACTCTTCTGACGAGTTAAATTAAGTACTGGTAATCGCCTGCAGATGATTCTACAATTTATTTTACCCATATTTAGACCAGGAATTTTATACAACATTTTTGGGCGTGTTCAAATACTTGTACACAAATCTGGATTTTATCCCAAGACGGTAGTAGTCTCCAATCTCTGTAGGGATATAAAAATGAAATATATACCTACTCCCGTCTTGGGATAAAATCCAGATTTGTGTACAAGTATTTGAACACGCCCAAAAATGTTGAATTCTAATATTGTTGACCGGTACAAATAATTTTGTAATAAAACTGCTATTGTTTAGTAAATACTGTTTACTTTAATTTTGAAATCGGCGTACTATAGAATAAGAATAATAAATAATTAAGTATCATGTTTACAGCGTAGCTACGTTCAATAATGCTCTCGAGTCCTTTCAAGAAAAACTATCCATTTTATAATAAACCCAAAGTATTGAAGAACAGTGGATGTAACCATTGTGTAGAACACCGTTATCGTCAATAAAAAGGCTCTATGTGTGAAATGCAAATTAAATGCTGTTCACGTTTGTTCGAAGTACGTAAAAAGGACCTAAAGCCATAAAATGGAGAAGTAATCGTGGTCCTATCGTCTTGGTTACGAAGGACCCAGAGGAGTAACATTTAACTACTGTTGTGGAGAAAGAGAGAAATTGCAATAAAAAACTTACAGGATTACTAAGGGTTGAATGTCATCGTAAAAACGTTAGGTAAATAACAATATTTTAACAATAAGGTGACGATAATTAAAATTTCAATAAGACGCCAAGCATTGTTAATAAGACGCCAAGCATTTTTATAGTTTGTACAAACGTACGAAATTTTACGAAATTATTATACCCATGCTGGGCTGATACAATTCATATCTCAACAGAGATGAAACTCTGGAAACGAATGTGGGGTATCTAGGGTTTACAGGGCTTATGAATTGGCTGGGTAAGTTACCTAAGTTACTTAAGTTACTTAAGGTTTACTTAAGTCACCTTATTAAAAGTTAGATTGCAAGGTTTTAACAAACTCAACATATATAAAAGTTTCAATTTGTCAAAGTTTGTCAGATGATGGGCGAAAGTTGTTATACATGAGTGGCCACTTAATAAATGACAGGTCATAAGAAACGCCTAAAACCCACATTCGTTTTCATATGCATCTGTCTCTGTTTTCAATAAGCTGGAAATTTGTTTTGAGCTAAAAGACGAAACAAAATGGCAAAACGAACGATGACTAGTCTTACGAAAAATATGAAGAAGTTGTGTTATACGGATAATGTATCAAGCAAATGATATTAATTTAAATGTATCTTGCTAATAATACTCGTTCGCGAATTGATTACAAGTTGATCACAAAACAAACTACATACTACGGTTTTCAGGCACCAATGTCTCGTTTATGTCACATTGTAAACTCAAGACAGGATCTGGACTTTTTCGGACTTTTTCGGTGCAAACGTTCACTGCAGGGATCGACGAGATTGTCCATATTTTGTCCTAGCTTTTCTATAATTTTTACCCTTCGCGCTAGATTTTTTTACAAAAATATTAATGAACATATTGTGTTTAAATGGACTTAATGTCTGTAAATATATAAAAAAAAATACAAAAGCTTGTAAACGAAACTATTTATTAAAAACGATACTGTTTTTATTTGGAATAAAACTTTCGAATACTTACCATATTATTTATTATTATACCACGTAGTATTTAGTTAAGAACACCATTGGGTTATGTCCTCCTTTATGATCGTGGTCGGCTGGTGTTCAGCGGAACTGTCAAATATATAATAAATTGTCAATTTTAGTCAGACTCCGGTCATTATATCCGTAAAATTAATATTTAAACGGGGGTTTCAAGGGAAACACCCCTGAAATCATAAAAACAAATATTTATTTATTTACAATGTATAAACAAAAACATCAATTGCGACACATCAATTTAGTTTGCACGCAAACGACTGAGGAAGAAAAGGCGTCGATTCTCAAAAAAAAAAAAATATAATAATTTCGTATATACCGAAATATTTTTAAAAAATCAAAAATTCCTAGCTGCTACTACTACTAAATATATTTTTCCGCACCTAAGGTGCATAGGGCACTGTATCGAAACAACATGTGCACTGTATCTTCAATTTTTTATAACACGAAGCCAAGATGATCAGTCTTCGCTTTAGAGCCAGTTTGAAGATTTTATGCTAAAACCAAATTTAGGTAATTATTGTTTTGACCCCCATCGGGATCGAACCCGCGACTTTCATACGTGGTGCCTCCTTTTTACTTCTCCACGAGGTTTTTTGTCGTCATATATCTTTTTTTTTTTTTTATCTAACACAACAACAGGTTTGAACTTGCCTATTAATAAGGGGATTAACATTAAAAACACCCAGGATAATTTCTTATTGAAAAACACTAAAAATTTTTGTGTTATATCGTCAACTTGTAATACAAAAATCGGAATTATTCATATTTCATTTTCGTGAGATCCAATTATTATAGCAACAACATACGAATCCGTAGACAAATTACTGCCCGTGCTGGGCTTATCAGATATTATTGATATCTCAACAGAGACAGAGAAACTCTGGAAAATTGGGAGGGTTTACAGGCTAGAACGCATACCAATAGGTTAAGCGGACCACTAATTACAAAATCACAAAATAGCATATCATTTGAGTTTTGTAGAAAACGTGTCTCAAACTAAAATATACAGAGTTGTACGAAGAATCAGTAAATTTGTGTTCGAATCGCAACGGACTTTGAATCGCAACGGACTTGCAGCAACGCGCAGTAAGCTTCGCGTGTTTATTAAAAAATTTTGATTCATTTAACCAAGACAGAAAGTCTTTATATTTGATGCATTTTAAAATAATTATTTAAAATAAAACCTTCAAATTATTTTTAGTGCAAAAAAGCAATCGCCGGTTCTTTCAAGTCGTGGATTTTTACGATACAATAAACATTACTTCCCTTCCACATTTCCCAAAAGCCTCGTTCCTAGTACCTACCTACTACGATTACGTCAGTCATATTTAAATTCGTTCATCCCTTAACCTACGGCACTTCACGCTCGGCGCTCTTGCGCCACGCGGCAAACCATTCGAAAACTGAAGATCAATGTATTTTTTTTTTAAAACAAATACAAAAATGTAATTTGAGTGCAACAAAAATACTATTGTTTTTTGTTAAATAATCTATAGAAAATGTTAATAAACATATTTTTATTATTTCTTTTTAAGTAATCAAATACTTTTGAAAAATTAGTTGTTTTTTTACCTCAATAAAAAATAAATAAACCCTATCAACCCGTAAGTATCCATATTCCCTTCCAAAGTTTCTTTACTATTGTAATATTTTAATGAAAAGCGCTATTTTTGCGAGAAATCGTCTCAAGAGCGCTGTACAACACATCTTGCAGCTACCATACGCATAGACGTTTGGTATTTTTTTCTAGCATCCTACTGTTTAAACAGATTTGAATGCATGATATAAAAAAAATATTTTAAAGTTAATTTCCATAGTTAGATTATAATGATGGATTATGTGTAAGCGGATGTAACTTTGTAGGGAGATAGATTCATGTCTTGCAACTACTGAGCGCATGGACGATGGATTCTACCCCCCTTTACAAAATTTGGATTCTTATGTTAAAATCAAAAACGATTTTTTTGGTTCTACGTGATTTTATTATCAAGTTAGTGACAATTGTTTCGCCTTAGAAGGGCATTATCAAACTGTGGCGTTGAAACATTTACATCTTATTTTATACAATATTGTCTTATTAGTTAAATTCCTGATTTCAGTTGGTCTTAATCAAAGAGATTAAAGACCAACTGAAATCAGGAATTTAGTAAAAATCCACAGATGTTCCTCTCCCTATTCTTAAAAACTATAACTAATAAGCCAATATTGTATAAAATAAGATGTAAATGTTTCAACGCCACAGTTTGATAATGCCCTTACAAGGCGAAACAATGGTCACTAACTTGATAATAAAATCACGTAGAACCAAAAAAATCGTTTTTGATTTTAACATAAGATATCATGGAGTTCTACAAAATAAATGCCACATCAATCAATAAAAATTTGGATTGTTTAAAGTAGTGACATGGGTATTGATTCAATATGTAAATGAACTTAAAAAATGAATGTGTTGTAGAGAAGGTATGCGAATACATGTGAGTGTATGTAGGTATTGATTTTAACAAATATGTAATACAATTATTAATGAATAACGATGAACGTAATAATGTTAATCATCTTCGTTATTCGATACCCATGTGAAGCATATTCAGAACTTCGAGTTTAAAACCACTGAAATTTTTATTAGCTTAGTTAAACAGCGTACCTAGTTCAAAAAAATATAAAGAAGAAATAGGCATCGCTCATTTTTATGTTGAAAACTCTAAAAACCTTTACGTCTGCTTCGACTTTTTAATAAAACCGCTAAAATTAATAATTTATTTTTTTTTCCTAAAAACATAGCCATTTTCAAATAAATACAAAACGTCTTATTTTTATGTGATATGATTCAATAACGATAGCTGCGGAAAGTTTTACTAAGTTTTGAAGACGTAATTTTAACGAAAAAATGGTTCCACGAAAGTTGCTAATGGAAAAAAATTTCACAAACAGTAATATCAACGTTACTGAAATGTCGTCCATTGAAAACAAAAACTACAAATCTTGGTTGGTAATCTAGGGTGCTTATGGCCATGGGGAATCTTATACTAGAAATACGCAAAATTTTTACCCTGAAAAAAAAAAATATCAACCGATTTAGCTTTTTTAGGTGTCCTGGACCATAAATAAATGATAACAACTATTCTTTGTACACATTTAATAAATAAATAAATACTAATTTGAGTTAGTGATATACATTGCGGATGCAATACTGACGTGGGAGGTGAGGGTGTTGGCCAGCGATAGGGTCTCCTCGAGGGATCTGGTGATGTCCACATGCTCCACATAGGAGCGAAATAAGGATGACATACCTAATATTCCAAATTCAGCGCATGTTTCAAATACCTAGTTCTGCACCAGAAGATAAATCACAGCTTTAAAATGGAATTTGAACCTTTAAATTTTGATCCAGATTTTTACTTTGGCATAAGTCCCTGTAGCTCAAGCACAGATAACTATCGACGTAGTTAAAAGCGTGCTATTCACGTGCTATTGCTAAACGATTTGAGCGATCCCAATGACATAACGTTTTAATACCGCGAGCATTGACGATCTGACCCGAGCGGAGCCGAGCGGAGCCGAACTAAGCTATATATCGCGGCCTTATGTCAAACGTCAATCATCATCGCGCTTGACGGATTTTTTATTATTTCGACTTCTTTTCTTAATATTGTCCTTGCCGAAAACGACTAAATTATAATAAAGATTAAATGAAGATTTGTGCGAATAAGATATATGTCGGAAAATGGCTCGCGACTAGTATGCGCTACGTTTGATAAATCCCGATCGGATATTGTGATCGCGAAAACGTGAAACATCCCTTCCAACACCCCCTATCCATGGGTAAGAAATCGTTATCCACGTCGCTTATTACCGAA
>JAGVSP010003075.1:0-144838 GCA_022494985.1 Micrasema minimum | reverse complement strand
ATCTCACCTCGTAAAAATGTTCGTTTCATTCAGGGGGAGAGAATTTTCCGATATTACACTCCATGCCCACTTTCGGCCCATTCTCCGCGTACATTAGTCAACAACCCTTGTTTCGTGTAGAAGTACGTTAATATTTTCATTCACTCTGACGCATGACGTTACAATAATATTTCAGCAGTCTTATTACATTATAACATGTACACAGTACGCGATTTCCGGAGAATTTATCAAAATGTATTTATGAAGATTTATTGTATTTCATAGGGTCTGTTATACTGAATCATCAATTTGACTAACAGTCAGGTTTTCTACCGTTTTACTATAATGTAACAAAAAGGTTTTAGCTAGAATTTTTTTTTTTTTAAATAACCGAAAATCCCGCGCCCTTCAAGGACGTCCACTGTTGAGATGTGTGGACTATATCAAGAAGTTTGCTGGAAGACGGTGGATGGGGATGGAGCAGGATCGGGAGGAGTGGAGGCGGCAGGGGGAGACCTATGTCCAGCAGTGGACCTTCACGGGCTGATAGGATGAATGCCAAATACACAAATCGATTTCATAATTATTAGGCGATATTGAAATTATATCGTTGATGCATTCTTCACATGTAAATTCTTTAAAATCTTGCATAATTTGAACATAGTATGAATTTCATGACTTAAAAAAAAACGTCATTATTTACTAAAGATGTTTCAATTCAAGCCAAGTGCAGATATCTTTGATTCATTTTTCATTTTCTTATTATTATGAATAGACAACAAGAAATATTATGTACCTACCATCCATTTAAAGAAACCAGCTATGCCTAATCTGATACAACTTTCTTCATATTAGAATCAAACAATACTTAGCTAATTAAAACCAAAACTGTATAATACATTATAAAGACGCGCACTCTAAAATAATTACGGACTAATTTAATGGACTCGCTTGATTTATGTAAATTTTAGTTTTATGATTTTCATATTATGTAGACAAATTTGAGCGTAAGTGAATAACGATGGAGTAGGAAACTTGATACCCCGTATCTACATATTACTAAGAATAAATAATTATCTCAGTTGTATGAATATATATGGGAAGAACTTCTCTGCCATGGCATTCTATTGTTTAAAGCGTGTGAATGTCTATGTATGTCATGTATACTATACCTGCACTTACCGCCTGTAGAACTTATTTTAATGGAGGTAGGTACTATGATGAATTATTATGATGATTTATCGCTGATGAAGTGCGAACTTTTATCGCAGAACTCATATCTAGATCTAGTTTTCTTTGAAAAACATAGCTTACAATATCTCTTCTGCACATAATATATTGCTTAATTATATTAGTAAATGTATGCTGTGCGTTAGAATCCACATTTACCGCAAATGGATGCGTATAATAGATTTCTCTTTTAATCCGAAAGCACACATACAAGTTCATTAAAATTTTGTGGTTCAAAATTAGGTTCAACACTAGTTTTTTATTTTTTTATTTTTTTTAAATTAACAACCTCCACTCGAATGCGAGTGATTTGCTAACACTAGTTCGTCAGTTATTTTAAAAAAATGTAAATGGCACCACAAATATTTATATTGACTGCAAAAAGACGAAATGCAAAATATTAGGTACATATCATAATTTAAAATGTTCTTCTACCAGTTTATATAACAAAAACATTAGGTTTAAAACTCTGTGTTAAAAGGTGTATTTTCCTTTTGAGAACATCCTTTCCTCTGTAAAAATTAAATGAGTATGCATATAAAAAATTGAATTATGCAGTTTAAAAAAAAATCTTACATAAAATGGGATTGGTTTTTATTTATTTCTGGCTCTCGCCAATTTCATTTTTAGATATTATATGAAAACACATCAAAATGAAATTAAGTAACAATATTCAAGCACAAAAAGGTATGCGTGAAACTCAACATTTACCTGCGTTAATCAAGTGAAATATTTTTGACATGACATTGTGTTCTGTAGTATGTACCTACATACTGAGTAAAAAGTCTAGTGTAAGTGTGAATGTAATCGCTTTTTAATTTTTATAGCCCGTTGATTGTACCGATGTACCTACCACCAGCCGTGAACTCAAATTAAATCATACGCAAGTATAACACAACAGGAATACAATCCTTTACAAACTTTCGTCCTAGTTAATATCGTGGTGTGACTTCACCATTTCTTTAGGGGCTAATTCATACAAATTTATTTTTATTAATTTTGTATAAAACAATGTCATATCGTCAATATACAAATTTACTAAATAAATTCTTAGGTCACCCTTGCATAGGATTGAAAGGCATTTTATAGTTTTTTATTATTTATAGTAAGCTTTAATCCTAAAATTAAGTAAATGTAAGTGTAAAAAAAAGTGTTTGTAATAATTGTGTATTCTGTCATGAATATTAAATATAATTCTTTATAGGCCCAAAATGAGTTTATTGTAACTCATAATACTGTAACTCAATATTGTAACTCGTAAAAACATGTAAAATGTATTTTTGATTTAAATTCGAAACAAAATCTTTATAAATTTATTATCTAAGCTTTCTTTTCTTGAGTTTGCCAATAATTTATTTTAAAACTTTTTTAAAAATGTAAACTGCTTTATCAATTTTTTTTTCAACCATCTTTTCAACCACCATACTCGTAACACCTTAAATAAGACGAATGAACGGGTGTGGCCCAGCGATAGCGTCGCGGTCCAGAGATCGTCGGTTCGAATCCCCAATTTCGACACGACTCGAATTCCTATTTTAAAGCACAAGCCGCTTAGGTTTTATTGGAAATAGTATTTGCAAATTGAAATATGTGCAAATATTATAAGATTCCATAGATTTCTTTTTTATTTTTAAAAAAAAAAAAAGAGTTTTTTTATTTATTTTATTTATATTTCATACATTTTTATACATATTTATATTCTCGAACATAGTTCAAGTGACTAATCTCATACCACTTTCACACATGCTCAAATTGTACATACTTATTTGCCATTCATGCCTGAGGCGGGGGATACGCGGGAACGGGTATGATAATAATGATCATCACTCACCTTCCGTGGGCTAACGTGACCTGTGACCCTCGGGGCCTGCGTGGGCTGTGGTCGGTGGGTCACGCCCGCACCTTGGTGTATAACATTGTATTAGGAATAACTGTTATTATTATTTTAGTGATTCCTCCAAGGGTCAATTCAAATCTGGATAACTTATCACACTCTTATTGTGGACCCAATTGGGTTCTTCCCGATTTTTTTTTTTATTACAAAAAATTGATTGAAAAATTACAATATCAAGGGAATTTTTTAAAATTTTTACGATGTCATATGATTTTTTTTAGCGCGGTTTGAAATAGCTCTTTTTCAAATCGCTCGCAAAATCCTCCATTTCGCGCGCATGCGGTGTGACGTCACAGCAATATAGGCGCTCACTACGGAATGAATTTCACGCCTTTTACGGTAGACGGGTATGACGTCATTAACCAATAACGGGCGTTAAAAATCATTCGTATTTTCGTGTTTTTAAAACATACATTTATAAATGAAAATACAATTTTTGATCATTGTGTTTTATATCGTTGGAATTGTAAAAATATACTTCAAATATTTATAACGTTTTCAAGGTTTTCGGACGGTTTCGGACGGGTGGTGGCCCAGTGGGTAGCGTCGCGGTCTCTGAGTACAGAGATCGTCGTTCAAATCCCCACTTCGACACGACTCGATTCCTATTTTCAAGCAAAAGCCGCTTAGGCTTTATTGAAAATAGTATTTACAAATTGAAATATGTGCAAATATCATAAGATTGCATAGATTTCTTTTAACAAAAAAAAAAAAAAGGATATTCATGCTATCGAAAAGAAACCTATTCTTTAAAGAAAATCCTGCACGATGGAGCGTTCGTAAAGGAAAGCCAGCTGTGTGTCCACTATTGAAAAACAATTTTAAATGTTAAAGCGTTTAAAGCTAAGATGATTTTGTATAAATATAAATTTATAATACATTAATCGAAGGCTAACATGTTCGCAATTACTTGTGTCAATTACGCAATCCGCGAAGTTCCACGATTGATTTCCGAATAAAGTCGTCAGTGAATGAACATTTCCTAAGCAATTCCAGTTTGCTAACGATCAATGATTCGTTCTTGCCGCCTAGTAAGTTTACAGACATTTCCTAATTGATCGTCGAACGCAGTAAACATGGCCTGAAATCTTCTACTACATACTATACTATCCTGAAATCGTAGACATCCGAGATACATATTCCGTGCTCCGTGCTGCTTAAAGCCTATTTATTTACCGATGTTAGCGCGATGAATGATCTATGCTCTACGCTAATGGACGATCATTCATTCTGTTGCCTTTGACATCTCTCTGGGTAAATATATCGCGTGAACAGAAGCTCGGACGTGTAGGTACGAGCATGTACATACATATACTGTGTACTTACATTAGTAATCTCAAGTGAATGAAAGCAGTTTGTTTAAATAGTTGTCCATTTTCTGGAATAAGTTAAGCTATTTTCTGGATCTTAAAAGCATGTTTTACATTTCAAAATAATACCCAACACTTAGTTATTTCGTTTTATATGTAATGTTACGCATGTTAGCTATAATGTGCATTTCACGATTGAATAGCCGTTTGCGCCTCGTGTGTGCACTAAAAGTTTTATTGCAATGTTTTGGATCTGTGTTATACATACAACTCATTTGTTTTCTAATCAAATTTAGCTTCGCTCTTACAGGTCGTTAGTGTTTTCAGATTACGAACGAATTTTCCGGCATTCTCGTTTATACTCCTGATAATTCTACAAAATAGGACAGTTGTTTGTAAATACCCCTTCAAGCATATAGAGAACGTGGTTTCAGAGCATTCAAACGCTTGATTAATGTAAATTTATTACATTAGCCCGGCCCGTGTCGAAATTGGAACACTGATAATGAAATCTTTCAATACAGCAGCGCCATATAAGATGCGCTATCAATTTGAGTTTGAAGCACGTCTGATGTGTGTCACTGTTGAGGTGTTGAGCACGTTTCTTCTTCCTAGGCAACTAAGAATATTGTCATATGAACATGACATTTTATACCTATACTATGATTATAAAATAATTTCATTGACTAGTCACTAAAAAGCGGCCTCCGTAGCATAATGGCTAAGACGCTGGACTCACGATACGGAGGTTCCGGGCTCGATTCCCGGTGAGAACACAAAAATCAAAAGTATTTTTTCTCAAGTCTGGGTGTTTGTGACATTGTTCCCCTCTGTAATTGGTAATGTTGAGTGTTGAGGTGGTTAAAAAAATAAAACAGTACTTTGTTGATTTATACATTGTAAATAATGTAAACTGAGTACTAGTCGTTTTAATAACGCTTCATATATTTCTATACATTTACGTGATTAAAGTTGCATAGCTATTTAATGAACTTGTTCTAGGTATTAAGGCGCACATACGTACATGTACAATGTGAATCAATCACCTAATAAAATGATCAGGTGTTAGTACCTCCTATGAGAATCAGCGACAGTAGTTTGAGCAAAAAGTCAAATTACTTGGATTCTCACCTGTAGTTTGCCGCTTGCTGTTTTTATCAGAACAAACAATAAAGTTTTTACTCGTGCTTTAGGTAAAGTAGAATTGTTTCTCACAGAGTGCACCCGATTAATTATGAAGCCGTCAAGTGTTGTTGGCTTATTGTTGCTCTACGCTTTGCTAATTGGACGTAATCTACTCGCACTACTGGCGTACATTTTCACTATCAAGCGTCTTCATTGAACTACATGGTGTATTACGAGTTTAGCAGTCCAGAATCACAACTTCGACGGTTGTAAACCTTTCATTTTTTGCACGTTTGTTCTAGGCTAGAAGAATTCATTCTCCATTATCACCTTGGCTTTCACTTCGCTAACTTATTCAGTTTTAATTGGTTAGTCTAATTAGACCCACCCACGCATGTTTCTTCTATTGTATCCAGTATGGCATGTGGCACTTATTTACTTTTATTATTTTATATGCACAATAAAGAATTATTTTTTTAAACTCCAAACCGAAACATTTTTTAAAGTTTTTGTCCTCTGACCGTCTAAACTGAACTGGGCACTTGCACTGAAGCGTAAGACTGATCATCTTGCTGTCTCGTAATAAAAGGTCAAGAGACACTGTACTAGGTGTCCCGATGCAGTACTAGGTACGGGACGAGCAAGGGACAAGGTGATGATCATATCGTGGGCGTTCAGACAAAAATCACTAACTTCGGTGTCAAAATGTTCTGACTTGAATCTCGATTTGTAGAAAAAGTCAATGAAGTTTAACCGTCAAAAGTAATTTTCACCACTTATTTGGTAGTGTTACTATTAAAATTAAATAAAAACACTTTAACAGTGAGAATCCGACCACTATTTAAACAATAATAACATAAATTCGGATTATCTCAAAACATTGTTTCTAGAGTTAGTGCTTTCTACCTGAACGCCCACGATATTATGTATCGATAATTTTCTTCTCAGTCAAAAATATAAATTACGCCAAGTTGTCTTTAATGTTAACGTAAGAAAAATTGAACTCATCCGCGGAATAACAGCGCCATCGCTTTTGCGCCGTTTTCCATAAAATGTATATCATCTTCTTCTTAATAAGGTAGACCTAAGGGTCTGTATTAAAATGTGTATGCTTACCAATTTAAAAAAAAATAGGTACGTATGTCGAATATCTACAAATGGCACACTCAGCACTCTCAGACGAATGTGTGGTAAGACTATGTATGATAGGTGTACAATGTCGAAATTAGAGCAGAGTGCAAGGCTGAGATAAGCATTATCGACAAAATTAAAAAAGGTCTTTTACGATTGTTCGGTCATGTAGAGCGAATGGATGATGAAAGAACGGCTAAAAAAATATATGATGCGACTGTGCCTGGATGTAGAAATCGAGGAAGGCCGAGAAAGACATGGCATGATCAAGTAAAACAAGTGCTCATGTAAGAAGTCAGAATAATCGACGTGCGTGCATGAGAAGATGTATGAATGTGGAGGAAGCAAGAGAAGTGTGCCAGGACAGAGGGGTGTGCGTTCTATCCTCTCTGCCTACCCTTTCGGCGAAATGGCGTGATGGTTAGTTAGTTAGTTAGTTGGCACAAAACATTTAAGAATATCGGTGAGTGTAAGAAATATTATCTCAGAACATACTTTCACAATGTTATTATTCCATATTAGGGCTTATTTTTTTGTTCTGAAAACGATACGCCATCTAAAAATTCCATACCAATATTTTTTGGAGATAATCCTCCAACCATCGTCTGCCCATGGTCTAATATAGTGTTCAGTGTGCAGTGTGCAGTAGGTAGGTAGGTCTTGGGTCTATGTGAGCGATGTTGAATGAATGACGTGTCATCAGATAAAGCCCAAGGGCGCCTTCATTCATTACATCTGGTAATTGAAGACACAAGACATAAAACAAATACAAAGATATCTCTTCAATAAAACGCCATTCATTGCAGTTCTGGGTGAACGCCGTTGAACTCGCATAACGTTTAAGTCAAATTTTAAAATGATTTTGAATTATCAAATAATAAATAAGAATGTATGTAGTATTTATACAATACTTGTTTATAATTTTTGTAATGTTTGTAACATTATAATTTGTATACTAAATAGTTTAAGTTGCAATAATTGAGTCAAGTTATTTATTTTATAATATCAACGGTTCAATTACCATTTACATTGTAATATTATCCAGTGAGTTTAACTAGTAATGTTTTATTTGTTATGACTCAAGTCCTTATTATCTCATAATGCATTCAATGACGTAATTGAATAAATATCAACAAACTGCAGTTTTTATGAATTATGATTAAATAAAACGATGTTATGTGTTACTATTGGTTTATTCTATAAAAATTGAATTTACTTACGCTACCTGGTTTCGGGAGTAAAGTTCTCCCATCGACTGGTGAAAAGACACTAAATTAGAATACAGATCTTATACAGAAAAATGCAGAAAAAATGAAATTGCAATACTTAAGAATCTAGACACAAGGTTAACATAAATATTGATACATAGAAGTAATAGAAAAAATAGTAACACATAACATCGTTTTATTTAATCATTCATTATGAAGTGTTACAAAGTGAATGCCGAATCAATCAACAAAAAAATGGAAATTATGAAAAAAAATTGTAAAATAGTTTACTTCGGCAAGATTATTCAATGATTAAGAACATTCCTGTTTTTCTATTGATTGTGCATCCTTATCCCTTTTTTTATATGCTTTTAAATTTTTTCAAGCATTAGTAAATATTAGTGTGTAACTAATTAGGCTTGGACTTTATGCGTCCGCCTACTAGTTTCGAGACGTAACTGTTTCTGTCAGATCACAAAGGTGTAAAATCTATCTTACTCCTTCACCCGCACCGCATATTAATCATCATACCATATCCGCTCCCTATGTGGAGCATATGGTTTCCACAAACTGCCTCCAAGCCCAGCGATCGCATATTACCTACAGTTACGTTATTTATATTTTTTCTGTATTAATATCCCTTTTTGCTCTTGTCTTGTGGGCGTTGATGTTTAATGATCCGCTGCATGCTGCACGTCTCCGAGCCTGGAATCATCTCTAGACTCGTGTTTTTACACGTTGAACGATTTGATACAGTACATCCAATTCAGAACGCATACGAGTGCACGCCGCGTCGCTCCTACAAACAGGCTCTCCATTGTTGCATTACTATGCAAATGCGCGCGAGCTTTTATGTACTGCATCCGCCTCCAGGGAACGTGCGCGGGATACACTTGTTCGCCATAGACATTTGCGGTCCGTTTTTTAATGCAGACTTCGAATTATTTCTAAATGCGGCTTTATGTGACCATTATGTGAAGCGACATATCGTCCATCTAAACTGTAAAACTCGCAACGCCGTATTTTGCCGAAAATGATATTCGAATGCTATTTCAAAGTTTAAACTTTTTTACGTCTTCGGTGAACACCACAAAAAATCTAAAAATGTAATTTTGAAATTAGCCGAAATAATAAAAAAAAATATTATGTTTCGTCGGTGAAGCGCAAGAAGTCATTAAGTGACATTTCAAGTAAACCCGAGTTTGAAGTCATTCTGGTTTATTTTTAATGTAAAAATTAACATTTTATGAAATTAATTACTTTTTTCATCTGCAAAACAGTCGTCTCATGACGTAATTGAACATTGATAATTTTTATATAAAAAAAAACCGATCACAAATTCTAACTCGGTTTTACCTGAAAAGTCACTTGACGCCGACGCGACGGTGTTATCTCCTGAAAAGTTGCTGTTCATGGAGTTACGAGTTTTGCAGTCTAGCCAGACGATATCGCGTTTTAATTTTTTTTTGTTATTTTCTTATAAAGCGCATGAAACAATATAAATAACATTTTTTTTCATATTTTAAAATATATACCGCCAATCTTTCGTGAAGATATTGATGTTTTTATGTTGCCTGAGTCAAGTCTATTTTGTGTACACGTTTATAAACACTCACTTTTAAAAAATCCAAATTTCAGTAGTTGATTGGAATGGAATACTAAATAATGAAAACAAAAGGCGAAATGACGAAATGTGTATTGAATAAAATCGGCCCTCAGAAGACTACTGCAACACTGTTAAAGATAATATATAACAGCACAGGCATACAACAGACAGCATTGTTAGGGAACAGAAACGTTCAGATTCCGGAATGTTTTATTCATTTTACTGGAACCAAAATTTCACTCGCATTCCAACCAAGAAAACTACTACCACTACTCTCCCTTATCCGCGTCCAATGGTGTATAGGGCACTGCATTAGTACACCAAGTACAGTAAATCTTGATAATTTATTATATGAAGGCAAGATTACCAGTCTCACGCTTCAGCGCCAGTCCAAGGTCATCACATATGAAATATAAACAGGATAATTTTTTTTAAAGTTATCCCGATAATTGTTAGTATGTGAGATTGTTATGTAATCTTTCCCTGTAATTATTATATAATCTTATAAAAATCCACATATTTTTTTAAAACAATTGAAAAAATATTTTATCATTAAAAAAAATTACGTGAGTTTACTATACTTACATAAATAGTATATGAGGAGTGTTCTTTCCTTGTACTGAAGTCTTTTATCGTTTGTTTCTCTTGCTATTTTCATTTCATGTGATAAAGCCTTGTCCAGACGCAGAGCGCATATCTAAGTACGGAATTTATACGACTTGAGCTGTCAGTGAGTGTTCCCGAGAAAATAAATATCTGGGCGTGAATCAGACCACTTGACATTCGAACGTTGTTATTGATTCCCTTTTATTTTCACGTAAATAACCGCGACTTCATACTGTTTTCGGGTGAATGGTTCCGTTGTTCTTTGTTCAGTAGCGGGAAACGTTTTGTAATCTAGATAAAATACGATTCTTTTTTACGGGTCTACAGTCAATTGCGTAGGTTTTGAAATGTACTTAACAGGAATAATTGAATGCTTAAAGGTTTTAATGTTTCGGAGATTCTAAAGACCTTAGTGGCTTTGAAGTTAAGCACGGCAATATTGATTCGTACTTAGATATTAATTTAGGCTTTTTTAAATATTTTTTTTTTTATTTACAAAAAAACTAACGCCGTCGTTACAGAGTATAATAATATAAGATCTGGAACAATGATTTCCATGACCAATAACGGGATTTGAGTAGTAACAGTTAATGTCTATATACACACATACACAGTGCCTAAAATAATAAGAAAGGATGGGAAAAGGGGGATGAGGACAAATAGAAGCATTGAATAGATGTTTATTTGACTTCTAGCACGGTAAAGTAAGAAGCATTTATTTTTATGGAAATTTTGGCTCCTGCAATCAATTTTTGTTTTCATCTCTCATTGTTGAAATAGAATTGCCCTACCGATTTTACAAACCTCTTTCTTTCTGGGTATTAAGAATACATCGACTTAATGTATGAAAGGCCCGACTGCAATTCGGTAAAATAATAGTTTTTATGGCTTGTATGCATCAGTTTCCATCATTGTACAAGGCTACTTCACACATCATCTGAAAACATCGCACAAAAATCGCTGCTAGAAAGAGCTAACCAATATACCTACATGTTTGTAAAATAGACAGATTTTCGTTTCTACTGCCAATTTTCCTTTTTGTCAGTTAGGCCTTCTGAACATCAAAAAATGCCAAATGAAGTAATTGAACATTTTTTGGTTATTGATGATTATTAAATACACCAGATTCATATGAATGTTTAATGTTAAACAACGTTATCTACAGCAAAATGATTTCTTAGGAGTAACAAAAAAATTCTTCACGCTAAATTTACTTATCAAAAACTCAACTTAGCTGATGTTTATTGATCCTAGAAAGTGCCTACAATAGATTAGCATTGAGAATTTGTGACTTTTGAATAATTATGAAGAACAACATGGTTTGACATAAGGCAGTCGTATAGTTCTTTTATATTATATATTACTATTAATTAGTAGTTATAAAAGGAGTTATATTTAATATGTAATTTGTTTGTCCCCAGAATTATCCACGAAAGTGGTTTTACGAATGAAGACTTCAAGCAGTACAGGCCGGTAGTGTACAGCAACACGATACAATCACTTGTGACAGAGAGGTAAGACACGCTCTTTTTACTTATATCATCACTCAACAGGCCAGGAAGTAGTGTAATGTTGGAAATTCTGACTTCTCCGCGACGTCATCAAATCGTTTAAATCCTGATAAATGAAGCCACAGAGGGGTCAAAATCCCCAATTTTACACTTCTCCAGAATACCAGAAACATATTATTATCTATTAACTAACTAACTAACTAACTAAACATCACGACGTTTCCCCGAAGGGGTAGGCAGAGAGGATAGAACGCCACACCACTCTGTCCCTGGCACACTTCTCTTGCTTCCTCCACATTCATACATCTTCCCATGCACGCACGTCGATTATTCCGACTTCTTACATGCCCACTTTCAAGCACTTGTTTTACTTGATCATGCCATGTATTTCTTGGCCTTCCTCGATTTCTACATCCAGGCACAGTCGCAACATATATTTTTTTTGCCGTTCTTTCATCATCCATTCGCTCTACATGACCGAACCATCGTAAAAGACCTTTCTTAATTTTGTCGATAATGCTTATCTCAGCCTTGCACTCTGCTCTAATTTCGACATTTGTACACCTTTCATACATAGTCTTACCACACATTCGCCTGAGAGATCGCTTTTCAACTGCATTCGATCTACTTTCGTCCTTCTTTTTCCAACACCACGCTTCACTACCATACATAAGGGTAGGTACCAGAACTCCATTATGAACTGCCAAATTAGCCTCTTTATATTATCTATTTATTAGATAAAATGGATTCAAGCCAGAACACTCCTTATTTTATTTATTTTTCAATCTTGGATTAAAGAAAGTCACATCGGTGTTTTAATATACTACTGATATATTATAGAGATTATCTGTTTATCACATTTAACTCTCTGCATCCTTCTAACTTCTGTCATTCAATCGCGATTTTTTAATAATACCAATGCATTTTAGGTACGAAAAAACCGGCATAATATAGTAGAGTACTTGCCCGCTAAGTTCATAATAATACTTAGTATGATTATAGAGCAGTAAACCGTTTAGTGATCTGGCAGCCAAATCGCAATTTCAGCAAAATTACACTTGAATAATCGACGTACGTAGTATAATATTAAATCATCTCCATTTCTGAACCAAAATTACAAAGTTAGTAGGTAGCACGCGCATTCATTGGCTTAGCTTAGCTCCTCCACAGTACATTTTAATCGCTTTTAGTTGTTAATGAGTATCATTTATCGTCTAACATATTGATGTAGGTATGTATGGAGCCGAACTAAGCGTTGTCTGACGTAATGGAATCATTTTGCACGACCACATCCTGACATAATTAACTAGTGCCGTGATAGCGCGCAGGCGCGGCACTGTTACCAGAAACACTCACCATTCAATACGGAGAACGACCTACCGAAAAAGTAGGTATACCTACACATTTACTTATCCAACAATGGTTACCACTTATCTATAATATTATTATATTAATAATTTTGGCTAAAAGTCCCAACCAATACATTTATTAATTAATCAATGGTCCCAACAAACAGAAACCTAATTAACGGAGGCCCACAGAGCCGCCCGACCGAGGCCTGAGTAGAATCTGGAAGGACTGATGGAAGAAATCTATGTTTTTGCCCCTTGTAAAATCTTTAAAATGTCGAGTATGTAATTACCCCAGAAATACAAAATTAAGATACTATATTATCAACAATCTTTTCTAACTGTCACAATGTGACAGTCACATAAACATTGCTAATGAATCGAGGTTATAAATTCAGAGTTACCAATGTGCAAAAAATATGGCATGATTGTAAATAGTTACCTACTCTTAGGAATTTTTGGGAGAAATCTAGGGAGATTATTTTTTCGGCAGACATCACTGATCTACACTATCATTTTTACGCTAATAATATTATAGATGCTACTACTTTCCCTTATTCGCACCCAACGATGCACAGGGCACTGCATTAGTACATCAAGTGCAGTGTTTCTTGATTATTTATTAGATAAATGACGATTGTTTAAAAATAATGTATATAAATACGTTTTTTAACAAACATTTTACGAACAAACCGAGGAAAGAGCTCGCGATGGTGAAGATACTCGTATTATCATAATACTAACCCATTCCGAATGTAGTGATCGGCACACTAGTAGGTTTCAAATAATCCAAGGTAATTTGTCATTAATAATAACTTTCCATAGATCAGGATATTAAAACTCAAATGTACAATATCTTCTAATGTTGATTCAGCAGCCTGTCAGTTTACGAGTAGCCTTATCATTTACCGGGACCGTATGTGTACCCACATAACGTGATCGTGTTAATATTAGTTAGCCAGTATTTGGGAGGGTGTTTTCCGAGTAAATTATTGCATGTACGATAATTTTCCACGTGCTCGGTAGCTCGCCAGTCAATAGTACCTACGTACATCACGCAGGCGAATTTTCATCACGCGACTGTCGTATGTCGCCATTTTGCTGACTCATTGTGTTTAATACTTTGAATAAATATGCATTGACCACAAACGGAATAACAATAATAACATTTTATTAATAGAAATAATATTTTTTAAATATATTACGATAATTCCATGTAATATATTTCATATGGCCAATAAACACATGCAATGACAGGTCATAAGCCCTGTAAATACCTAGATATCCGTATTGCCTTCCTAGCCTCTCGTCTCTGTTAAGACCAAATTTAAGATGCATATTCTTGCCGAGACGTAATAGAAGTTTTTTTATAATATATTTTATTTTCAAAACTGTACTCTCGTGCATTTATCTCCAAAATATTGCTTTTGTACTAAACATTTCTAGTTTAATAAAATATAAAATGCTCTGTATCAAATTAATATTGCGCTTACAGTAATAATTTTCTTTTGTATCTTGCGTGTACGGAGATTATCGCATTCGTCGTCATAAAACTCGCAAGAAATGATTATTATTTGAAATGATTATTATACCTATTATGACTGTGATAGACATGCTGAATAAAAATAAAAAAGAACCATAAATTATGTTGTTATTGTTACTGAAATGCTCTTTAGACGCCTAGCTATAGGCAACCAGTTCAACATAAGTTTTCTTTTCCAATGCCAACGTGGGGTCTAGTTATATCTTTGCGATATTTTCCGTGTTGCGTGTCATTCTACATGCATAATATTATATTTTTTGTTTTTACTATTTTCTTTTGTACCACCACTTTCTTACAATAATAGTAGGTAATTGAACATTGAACATCAACATGCGCTATTAATGTACTAGTCTAGTAGCGATAAGTTAAACGAACATGCTTAGACCCACCGCCAACACAAAATACTGTCGCATAAACGCGTTGACGGGTGTAATTATAATACACTATCACTAAATAACTGTCAGCATTCAGGAGATAAACACACTGGCTGAAATAATAGCGAGTTTATAGTATCCGCTATAAATAGGTGCCGCAATTATTTAAGAATGTTTGTAGCCGAATTCACGAAACGTATACGGGGTTAACGTTTTTCAGCGTTTCTTAAATGTTAATCAACAATATTCTTTAGTTTATTACGGTAAATTGAAAATAGTTACCTATTTAGTTATTCTATTATCCCAATTTTGAAAAATAATTCTGATTGACAGCCTAATCCATGTTTCACACATTTTGGTCATGTTAGTATCAAGTTTCCAAAACTAAAAAACCTTGTTCTCACTTAAAGACTGCCACAAATTTAAAAAAAACTGATGATGTCCCAAATTTTATTACAAAATGTGATAAGTACGTGAAACGTTAGATTGATCATGACGTGTTAATTTAGTTCAGTCAGGATTTAACATACCTTGTCAAAAAATGTTGGTTTACGTTCTAGCAAGGCGGAACAACCATCACACGATTTGAATCAATGTCAGTTTTCTTTAGTTAATAATATATTATGGTCTAGTTATGCCCTCGTCCGCCTCGTGGTCTAGCGGTAGCGCGTTGGGCTGCCACGCATGTGGTCGCGGGTTCGATTCCCGATGGGGGTCAATATGAAATATTTTTTTGAATGTGATTTTCCCGTAAAAAACATTTCATGTGAGATACCTCGGAATGGCGCTGAAGCGTAGGACTGATCATCTTGTCTACGTGTAACAAATTATCAAGATTCACTGCACTTGGTACATCGATGCAGTGCCCTAAACCATTGGGTGCGGAAAAGGGAGAGTAGTAATTATGCTCTATGCAATGCACTATTGATTCTGTGTCCAACTGTACAGTAATGTAATATTCAGATGTCGATTTTTCCAACCTCTCAATCGATCCCCAATCAGACATTCACGCGCCAGCCTCACTCATACTTATACTTCCATTCCTGGTTAGCCAACTCGGTCACCATAATGGTATATTGCTGGCCTTACTCAGAGTCGACATCCGATGACCGTATATTCTTAAGTACGAGTATTCCGCATCGATCTGATGCACCCAATAAATAATATTATACCGTGTGCCGTACCTTAAGTAGGCGCATTTCTGTAGGTTATATTTATGGACTGCGAAAGCAAAGACTTTTAAATAAGATCTAAAAACTTATAGTATTTTTTTTTCGATTTTATTGGAAAAAGGATTATTGAAGATGGGTCTACATTTAGAAACAAAAAATGTGCTTAATTAAATAGCTCATACATAGGTTTACAAATAAATCAACCGAATTCAGTAAATTTACGTTTGTTTATTAAGTTTTTTTTAACGAAAGATTAGATGAACTCGAATAAAAATTATTAATCTAAGTATTTCAATGTGGTAAAATATTATTAATACAGGATTTCTAATTTGGACTTATTACGCGTTTGCAAACGTTGAATGTAAAATGTACATTCTCTTGAAATAAAGGTTTTACATTTTTAAGGCTAAAAGCCAATAGTTGGCGAGTTTCGTGAATACGATGACCACATACGTACGTCTCCTACATTCAAAGTAATCAGAATCCTCGCATTCTACCTGGCACAGCCCCGGAAAGTTTGAAGAACCGCGGGCCATGATATTTACATAGAATTTATCTTAGAGAGTAATGACGCGCAGGCTATAGAGAGGCCCTTTCGCCGTTTCCCATAGAGCGAAAGCGTTGCAAATTTTTGGTTAGCGACAACTTCACTCTGCTGGCGGGTAATTGACACCGGTAATTGATTTAGACAAATAATTATTTTGATTTACATTGATTTTGGCATATATTGTCCTAACATATTATTTGTATAAAAACTTTCCTTTTATCAACATATTTACATTATTTACCAGTTTTTCTTAATTTAGGTGATCAATTTGTAAATTAAAGTATGTTTACTGTTGATAGTGACAGTTGATTACTGTCGATATGCCAAGGCCGCATTAGGCATTTGTAAAACATTGGCATTTGTTTTGCTGCAAACTATAGCCAACTTCGTGTTTGACAATCATAGAATGGTTTTTGACCGTTAGGGCCCCTCTATAGACTGCGCGTCATTGTCATGTTTTTTTTCCTGGACGTTGTTTTGAATGCTTGATTACCCGAGGCGGATGTGTGCCTCACTGTCCCACACGTAGGTAGCCGCCACCACCACAGAGATGAACTAATCTGCCAATCAGGGTGAAAGGTTGCCCATCTCATTGTTGAACATTATCATTAATAGCAACACCCGTCTAACAATCAGCCTTACTTTTGGTTCTCATTCGTAATGACGTTGCATTCCGCCCACAAAAGAATAATTTTCACAAGCTATTCTGACTTTATGAATTAAAGATGAGTTTCTTTACTTAGGTTCGGTAGGTACCTAAATGCTTGTTTTCTAGGAATATTATACCTCACTTTGTTTACTGATATAAATCTGAACTTACAACTTTTGCATTAGAGATGCGCATCGCATAACGGAATTGTAGAAATAATAGAATAATTAATCACTATAAATAATAATAATTTCAATTTAAAAAACGCACCCTAAAGATTTTGTTATTTTTTCATCATGCAGTATTCTTTTTAGGAAATACGTTTTTAAAGCGCTTAAATCATAGGTACGTGTTGAAGAGCTTTCATCAGAACCACCTGTATTTTACCTACATTTATTCGTTTTTCCCATTTGTGATAATCTGATTTTTCGACAGCCCCACCCACCTTTACCATTTTAGTGTTTTTATTTAATTTTTTAAATGTATTTCACATCATTACCACTTTGGAAAAATGAATGATTAAATATCCTTGCACTGTCTTGTTTGAAAAGGGTACAGGGTACATGTTATCGATATAATATAATACTTCTGTTCGAAAGTAAATTTATAATTTTACTAGCCTGTGGTATTGTGCACCGTAAAATAGCTTGTGATCATGTCGCACCACGGCAATAAAAGAGAGACAACTCAAAATTTAGAAAAATAGAGGTTTTGTACTTTTTTGGTGGGTTTTTACCATCCGCACGAAATCACTTAAACAGAACTAAAAAAAGCTCTTAAACCTTTGCGACAGATGTCGTAGAAATTACAACCAAAAAAAATTGTGTAAAAATTAAGAAACAAAAAAGTAAGTGCTTTAAGCCATTTCCAAAAAAAGTTGTTTTTAGAGTTTAGAGTTGGACTCTCTTTTGTTCCCGGGGTGCGATGTGTGAAGATATGTTTTTGTTCGTAGTTTCACACGTGATAAAATAAAACCGTTTTACGATAATAGTCAATTGAGCATATCATACGTGTGCATATTATTAGGCTCTTATATATGTCGTTACATATCGCAATATCTAGGACATTAACTATTTTTTCTTATACAATTTTTAATGCACTCTTTACGTAACTTGAAAGCAATAGAAATTTGATGGTTGTTATAATATTATGGCACTTCATTATTTTACTCTCAGAGAAAACGTTTCTAAAATTTTCCTCTGTCTCGGGGTCACGAAATACTGATTATCACGTTTTTTAAAAATCAACTCTCAATCACGATTCTCTACATTTCTCAAATATTTGATACCCATTTTTATTACTCAACGAAGGCAAACGCGGTGAACGTGAACTTGTAACTACTGGATTGTTTTAAATTTAAGGAAGAACTCTTCAACAACTTGCTGGAACCTTCTATTATACCTAATGTTCATGTTCATGGTTCTATATTTCAGTTCTGAGGAATTTTTGTACTACTTTTTATATAATCTGTCCATTATGTAAATTGCTTGCTTAATTATTAATTTCCTGTGTTTAAAATAAAAATAGATTGGTTAACATATTTTCAATCGAATTGTTAATATGACGTGTGATATTGAGAATAATCAAAACTGTTATAATTATATTATATTATAGTATAAAAAATTATATTTTATAATATAATTATGGCCGAGAAAGACATGGCATGATCAAGTAAAACAAGTGCTTGAAAGTGGGCATGTAAGAAGTCGGAATAATCGACGTGCGTGCATGAGAAGATGTATGAATGTGGAGGAAGCAAGAGAAGTATGCCAGGACAGAGTGGTGTGGCGTTCTATCCTCTCTGCCTACCCCTTCGGGGAAATGGCGTGATAGTTAGTAAGTTTTTTTAAAGTTATATTTATATAATACATTTTAGATGATTCTCTACAGCTCAAATATACACTAAATCTCTCAAATACACAAAATACTGAACCCTCAAAATTCCGGTCATTATTTTACCACATAACCTAAGATTTTTTCGTGAAATAATTTACATTACGCTTTTAAGGAGAGTTTTAAATTTGCATCTCTGACAAAATCTTAAAAATATAATATGTATGTTAGTAGGCGCCAGCGCATTGCAGTGTCAAGATTGTTAGTTAATGATCTCCTAATCACCTACTAATCCATGCGCAACTCTCCATCCGTTAAATATATTAATCGTCCTACACAAACCGTAGCCGTGTTTCGTGCCTAGTAGAAACCGCACTGTATCAGTGGGTATTACGCGTTTAAGGCAAAAACCACCTGAAGCGACGCCCTTTGTATAGTAGTAACTACCTACCGCCATAGTTCAAGTAGGGTCAGGGGCCTTACTACGATAGTTTAGAGAGTGAACAGTCGCGTGTCGTTTGGCGATTATTGCACCAAAAATTAGAAATTAATAATTTGTAAAATAATTTTCATATTTTTAAACAACCGATAAACAAGTCTCTTCTTTCGGGTAGTTTTAATTATTTTTTTTAAACAGGCGACGCAAAATAAAAAATAACTACCACATAATATCTCCAGTTGACTGTACATACTCTTTGGATTTACCTGTATATTTTATGTAACACTCGGCTTTGAAAAGGTTTTAAAGTCGCGTTTTTATTTTCCATTAAATAAATACGTTTGATTCCCGATAACTTGCGGCAGGTTAGCTGTAAAATGAAATAATTTTATTTGTAAGAAGTTCATTGGATACACGTTAAAACCCTCAATAATATCTGAAACAACACAGGAAAGCGAGAATAAACATCTAATGGTAGTTACTCAGGTTTGCGTGCAGGCGCCACCCCCCAACCAAAGGTTTTGTGTAAATACTCCATCCACCGGAACATTAAGTTTTCGTCACTGATTGTGGTATCGAAGCCGCAGTTCTTTAATCCCCGACTCATGTCGAGATAAGAGATTTCCACCAGTCTTGACTGTTGAAGCCACTTTCCGACTGGTTTCCTTACTATTTTCCTCTATTGTTCGAGCGAAATTATTCCGATAAAAAACATTTATTACTTTAATCCTTCAGTGCTTGTTACAGTGCGATGCTATGCTTACAATAATTGAACAAACACTAAGGGTCACAGGGGCCTATCTACAAAAAATCATATTTATTAGTGACACAAAGCTCTATCCCGTAAAAATAACTGCTAATTTGAATTTTAAAACTTTTTTTTACGAGATAGAGCTCTGTGTCACTAATAGATATTATTTAGCTTAGGAAACCGAGCTTAACTCTAAAACATATTGTTTGTATATAGGCCCCTGTGACCCTAATACCCCGACTATTGGATGTAGAGAAGAGGGTCTAATCAAATCGGTGCGGTGAAGAAAAGTCAATAACAATTTAGACATTTTCAAATGACGTAGGCGCTTTATTGCAAGTTGCCTCTAGTTATACAGTTTATTCTAGTAATTACTAGTTTTGAAACGAATGAACTGAATTTTTAGTATAATATTCATAGTTACGTTTACACTTATTCTCCTTTATGGCTGCGAATCATGGCACCTAACCAGGGCCCAAAATAGCAAACTTCTGAGTTTTGAGTATAGTTGTCTTAAAAAAATATTATGTTTGCGGTGGCTAGATTTTGTAAGCAACACATCGGTGAGTCAACGGACGCAGCAACCCTTGCTATCTACTGTCAACCGACGAAGGCGTTTCGGCTGGCTAGGCCATACACTATATACTACGCATGCCTCCCGAGAGCCTTAACCATGCTTGCCTGTTTTACGAGGCATCAGGTTCTCGTCGTCCTGGACGTCCACTGTTGACAATCCGTCGGCAGTTTGCGTCAGAGCTGAGGGACGTGGACCTGACTTGGGACTGGGAGGATGCGCGGGAACTGGGGGCCGGTTTATGGAATCCATATGCTCCACAAAGGGAGTGGATATGGTATGATAATGATGATGATTTTACGTAAGGGAGTGAGTAGGCACTGATACTTTTTACCGTTTTTGGAAAATTGGGGTGGCTCAGTACATAACGACAAAAAGGTGTGGTTTTATATAACCTAGGCAGTTACTTACATAATAATTTATTGAAATCTGAAAGCACGCTTGTCTTAATAATTAAAAATATCTATTAAAACACATGATATTTCAAATAATCATTAATCACCCCTTACCTGGCTGAACATTTTTTAATTTGCGTTTTTATTCTACAGTAAATTTACAGACAAAAACGGCTTTTCTCTTTCTTATTTATCAGTCCCTACTTAATAGCTGAAAAGTTAGAGCTCTCCCCCATCCTAAACTTCCAATCGATACTATAACAAGTTCATAGTACACCAGCATATTATTATTAGACGATTTGGACAGTTGACCTCTTTGACCTCTTTCAACTGTCTCCAAAGAGTTATTGAACTGATTATAATCTCTATTATGTTACACTAAAATTACTTGGTAGTTCGTAGACCTCAAAGTTCAGATACCTGTTGGTAGATAGAGGTATAAATTATCAATATTAATGCTCCTCAAAATATTGTGCACATTAAGTTATTATTTTTCATGTACATTCTTGTAAGAAAATAAATTGAGAATCCTACATTAATTTTTTAAAACAAAAGTAGTGGTATTGTATTCCTGTAATCAGGGGAAAAGTGATGTGAATACTGTTTTTCTCCTAGCAGAAGTCATCCCTTAAAAAATCTGTTATATTCACACACCTTTATATCTCACTTTGTGCACTACGGTCCGTGAGATTCTTTACCATTTTATTTCAGATTCGTGCGGTATATTTTCATTTGCGAGTTGTGTTACGAGTTACGACCCCTTTATTTGAACAGTCACGCGATTGTAGTTTTTTATTTATATATTCATATCGTCACAGTCGATAATGCAGATGCCAATTCACACGATATATTCAAAATGGCTGCAGGTAAACGCAAGTTTCTCAACTTATTAGAGGTGTATTTTTTAAAAAAATCACGCAGTGATTACTTTAACGTATTTTTAAATTTTTGATAAATTACTTCGTAAAAATTACTTCTTCTCTAAGTCTACTGCAAAAAAATCGATGAAATTGACAGAGGCTAATCGCTTCACTTTCACAGTATTTTCCGTCTTTGCGAACGCTATGCATATGCATATCGTTTTATTAGAATTAAATATTTTTTTTCAAACTATTTCAATGAAACACTTTGTTTTTATTTAACTACTTTTTTATAGTAAATAACTACAAAGTGAGTGCTTCTAACATAAATTTCTTTTTTTTTTCTTCATTTTATCACCTTAACCAAAATTCAAAGATCTAGCTCACATTGTTTCTCAATAAGGTGGGCGGTAAAAATTTCCTTTAAAATAAACATGATGATGGCTTACAATACACAAGTTGTCGAATCACAGCGGATCAATACCCTCCTGAGCTACTGTAACACTGTACTTCCTACTTCCTGACTCACTCTGCGTGCCGTGTGCCGTCCTGTCCAGTTAGCTTCTGTACGTTACGTTGTTACGGATAGCACCACGTTACAGAACTTCCCAAACTATTCACACAGCAAGCCACCCCTGAAATGAAAAGGGAAGAAAATTCTTCTTCTTGTATAAATATATCAATATCTTGTATTTTATTAATTATCTTTTTCTCTTTTGCCTCGTGCGACGTGCATGCTGCTTGAAAGAGTGTAAACACATTCACATTGACTTTCACAGTATACCCACAAACAGGCTATGCCTTGGTGGGATTTTTGTTTATTTTTTCTAATGTATATGTGATTTTATGTATTTCTTTGTAAACAAAAAAATTTCTTATGAAAATAATTTAAAAATAATTAAATTTAAATAAAGACAACTTTTTAAAATTTTGATTTTGATTATGTACCTACTACCTACCTTAGGGGCTCTACTAAGTATTGCGTTCAAAGTGCTACCCTATTTGCAAGAAAAAATATAAAAATGCCTAGTTGGCAACGGTTTTCCCGCAGCGCCAACGCCCTGTTACCCGCACTAATCGGCGCTGATTTGCCGATGGACGGAAACTGACGGCTAATGGGCGATTACTCGCTGATGGTGGACACCACACGAATAACAGTTTCAGAAGTCGCCGAGATAGCGACAATTTCGGCGGGATACATGACACGAACAACAGTTTCAGAAGTCGCTGAGTTAGCAACAGTTTTCCCGCCGCGCTATCGGCGCTGATCTGCCGATGGACGGAAACTGACGGCTAATGGGCGATTACTCGCTGATGGTGGACACCACACGAATAACAGTTTCAGAAGTCGCCGAGATAGCGACAATTTCGGCGGGATACATGACACGAACAACAGTTTCAGAAGTCGCCGAGTTAGCAACAGTTTTCCCGCCGCGCTAATCGGCGCTGATCTGCCGATGGACGGAAACTGACGGCTAATGAGCGATTACTCGCTGATGGTGGACACCACACGAATAACAGTTTCAGAAGTCGCCGAGATAGCGACAGTTTCGGCGGGATACATGACACGAACAACAGTTTCAGAAGTCGCCGAGTTAGCAACAGTTTTCCCGCCGCGCCCCGTTAGCCGCGCTAATCGGCGCTGATCTGCCGTTGAACGGAACCTGACGGCTGACGGGCGGTAACTTGCCGATATCGGCGGCGGCGGGACCGGAGGCGCCCGTTCAACCTCATTTCCTACACTTAGTAATGCGCTAATTAATCTCCTTTTCAGACGTGTTTATTTAAGCTGCTTTATTTACATTTTCCATGCAATATCTTATTCCCCGTTTCCATATTAGAAACTTTTTTTTCAAACTAAAATGAAGGTTGATAATATATAGTGTTAACTTTTTTCAGAAGTGGTTCAGGTATTTTACAACATTTTTTAACACCTAAAGATAAAATGAAAATTCTGGTTGGTATTGCTATTATAATTTTATTATTATTATTTTAGAATACTCATCCATAGTTTCAGAAGATTGTTCTATTTGAACTACAACAACTACTTTCACTTATCCGCACGTATAGGGCACTGCATATTGATACACTAAAGTGCAGTGAAACTTGATCATTTATTACACGATGGCAAGATGATGAGTCTAACGCTTCAGCTTACTATTTTATTGTTCCTGAAATTTTGAGCGAGTTTCGCTAAAATTATTTAACTATACATCAACATAATAGGTATTAGATTTTTTTTAAATATACTTGTATTCACCTTAGCGTTGAGAACGACTACGAACATCGTTGTAAAAATTACCATTCTTAGTCAAATAATGTTGATCGGTTTTCATCTGTAAACCACAGGTGGCGCTCGCGCTCTGGCGAGTGAATGTTGCACCGAACTCGCCTAGGAAAAAGGAAAGTTGTCGTCCGACGTTGATAAACATGATTATAAATGTATGAAGCATGAACTATTGGCGTCGCGCGCCTAACTCACAATACTTATTCTCAAGTCTCGTAGATCGATGGAAGAAGTTTTATCATTCTTCTCTAGATGTCGTGAGAATAACCAATATCCAATACTGAATCTATGTGAATGTCTGCCCATGCAATACAAATCAGGGGTTGCTTTTATTTATTTTTTAAATATTTGTGAGCGCTATCAGTCCGTTTTTAAATTAATTAATTAGCCAATCAGCTCCTAAAATATAAGTTTGCAAACAGTGGATTTACTAACACGGGGCACGGGCGTTAAGTACCGTAAGAGAAAACCTCAAAGAAATAAATGTCGCAACATGAGTACAAAAAGTACCTATCATAATTTTTTTTAAAGCAATATTAAATTGTTTCTGTTGTTTTATTTCTTAAAACCTTTATTGAGAAAATTGATGACAGCTTTTCGGGATTCCAGTGGTGAATTTCATGTTATTTCAGTGAAAAAATCCACCCCTTATATTTTACTGTCTTATTTTCTCAATGAATTTAGTTGTAAGAACGCGAATGTGTCCCATTGAATAATGGCTTTTGTTCGATTAGGGCTCTTCATGACGTCAATGTCTTTTGATAATCCAAAATAGACATCGGTTCATCATAACACACGGATATACCAATCCAGTCTCGATGATATGACTCAGTGGTATCGATATGGCTTTTATTGATTGGACATGATTGGGAGGAGCATACTCACTTACGGTCCTCTGTCTTCTTACGCTTGATAATCTTTATCTTTGCGTCATCAGTTAATCACGCATCTCAGTAGTGACACATTTTATCTCGATTGGATTAATTTGTTTTGCTCCATATAGTCAACTAACCGATTGTTTCATTCATTCTGTTTTTCCCTTCCGTTCATTTGTCGTCCCTTGTCAGGTTTCATTTTCTTTGCGAAGAATCTGAATTGATGTGAAGAGACGCAATAAAGAATGTAATTTCTTTGATCGTAATCGAATTTTAATAATTAGTTGACCAGATTTTTTTTGAAACCGAGTTCGGACCTTTTAAAACATATTTATCGTAACAATGTTTGATTATTATGGCCAAAATAAACAAATTTATTGACTATTTGGAGCGTATGGATTCTACAAACTACCTCCATGATAAGCGATCGGCCTCTAGTTCCCGTGTATCCAAGTCAGGTCTACGTTCCGTAGTTCAAAAAAAATTGGTAAAGGGCTTGTAAAATGAGACTGCTTGCATCGTAGTTTTGTTGTTTTATTAAATAATTTTGAATTCCCTTCCTTTCATTTTATCAGCTCAATTTACATAGTTTGTGATGTAATGTTATATTTTTTAATATTTTGACTCAATTCTAACTCAATCGCATCACCAAGTTTTATCTTAGGTGGAAAAATAAAAATGCTTAACAACTTACTGTTGTATAAATTTTTTTCATTCGACACAGAGAATACAGCGAAAAATTTCATTAAAAGTTTACTCCGAACTACAAAAACAAAAACCATAAAAGAAATACGACCAGACCTTCTCTCCAGGAGAGATATCTTCATACACTAGTTTTTCTTTTATGCCCTCGTAAATTACGAAATATTTAGAATTATGATATCCGTGGTTCATAAAAGTAGGTACACAGTGTTCAATTTTATTTACTTGTCTAGTTTATAACACTTCATTATTGAGTTTTATTGGTCGCACCGTTCAGCTGCCTCACTTTGATTGTTCTACGTATTCTTAATTGCTTTCTCCCACGCTTCTCGCCGCATTACTTAGTTTTTCTGTCCAGCGTGTAACTTAATAAATCAAATAATTCAGCTTCTTCACGAGTATCTGGGAAGTTGCTCGTGTGGTTTAGCTAAATCCACTTTCCTCTATGGGCGTAAAAACTCTAACCTCAACAATGCCCGTTTTCATAAAGTTAGAGAAACTTCAGGAAATTTTAATTGTTCGTTCGGTTCTTCCACAATGCTTAAATACTACACCATATTTTATATAATACGTATCGTAATTTACTTAATATGTTTAGCAATAGGGACAAAACCGTTGTTTCCTAAAAAATATATTCTGAATAACTGCAACTCGTGTCCTTAATAGAAGACAATCTAATACACCTAGGATGTCTAATAATTATTATAATCAGGAGCTCAATCACAGATAACTATCGACGTAGTTAAAAACGTGCTAACCACGTGCTTACGCTAACCATTTGACCGATCACAATGAACATACGTTCATACCACGTTCGCGTTGCCGAGCACCATGCAGATGATGATAATAAATATCGCGGCTAAACGTCAAACGTCAAATCAAGAAAGTCAACGCGCGTGTCGGATTGTTTATTATGTCGACTGCTTTTCTCAATATTTAACTTGCCGAACGCCGGCTAAATGCAATACGGCACTCGAGAAAGATTGAAAGAAGATATGTGCGAAGAAGATATATCTCGGGAAATGGCTCGCGACTTGATGCGCTCGTTTAATAATACCGATCGATAACTTTTAACGCGTGTTCCATTGTGATCGCGAAAACGTTAAACATCCATGGTAAGAAATCGTTATCACGTCGCTTATTACCGCGTCGGTAGTGATCTGTGATCGAGCTACAGGGCAGTGATCTCGATCTCGACGCAGATTAAACTCAAATATGTATTACTCTGCACTTAATGTACCAATCTAGATAAGGATAAGGGAAAGTGGTATATATCACTAATTTATATTTTTTCGCATAGAATATTCAAGTTTATAGACAAATAAGGGTGATGACATTAAATGATCACTAGCCAGTCCCTTGTAATCATCTACTTCTCTTCCTGTCGCTTTCATTATTAATTATGCGCTGACATATTAACCTCTAAATAGCCGAAACCTGTATAAAACGGTCCATTTGGTAGGCTATCAAATTAGCGATCGTGGAACACAATGAAGACTGCTTTCATTACAATGTATACGCCTCGTGGCCTTAGTTTAGTTTAGAGATATCGACGGAAAGAAATGTTCAGTATGCTTATCTATTAATAGTACCGTATTTTTCACATTATCTGTGTGTAAACAAGCACTGGCGAGGCTTTTCGGCGCATGACCTACAATATCAATTCAGTTGTCTCTGATTGCAATTTTATTTTTTTGTAAGCGCATAAGAATGTGTTAGTAATTAAATAGTTTTAACTTATGGTGTATAGAAGTAGGAATAATATAAAGGATAAAGATTTTTATGTAAGAACTGACGCATAATGATGGGGGCGTTGCAATAAAGACCGAAAAGATTAATGTAAGAACTGACCTTCAGTTGTTTACCCTAGTTTGTAGAGGTCATTCATCTAATCCTAGGCGACCGACGACATGAAAATGGGTGCAGTAGATACTTACGGACTTTTAATTATTATGAAATTCTTTTTAATTATGACATCGTTAAGAGCATACTCCACCACGTGACTCGCGCCGCTTCCCATACAAACGTATTCCTCGGTTCTTTCCCTGGAATTTAACATTAGCATTCCACATTTATTAGTAATCAGATGTTGATATTGTCATTCTTCATGTAACAAGTAATTATAGCGGGTTTGTTTCAATTCACATCTGTCAACACGATAATATTATTACTTCCAGATTTAATTATTCGCTGGATAAATCCATAAAGTTCCGTGTCACCGCTGCATATGCATTTAATAACACGATTCAACGGAATTTATCCATTTATATCGATTTCACACGGCGCGGCGCATTAAAACGTTTATATATCGATTACTCATCCATGTTTACTAGAATACCAGTAGGGTTTGTTGAGTTTGCTTTTTATACTCTATTCTTTAGAATAAAATTAAAACGATATAAATTAATTTCAACAATATTGACCCCGAAAATTTCCTAATTTAATACCTTGGATATCAAGCTTTTTTAATGAAATCTATAAAAAGGTTCTATTTTTAAGACACTGTCTATTGACAATTTATTCATATTGCTCTCCGGAATTCTCCATGTTTTCTTTTTATACCCTATAATAAAGTATCTTTATCACCACTACATATTTATTATTGATCAGCAGAATATTTTGTTTTTTGTACACGTCTGAAAATACACATTTTTATTTTATTCTCGCATACATATACCTGGGTATATTCTTATGTTAACCTCTCAGACAAAGAATATTGTTGACTTATAATATTACATATAAATGTTACACCAACTAATTTTCTGGGCCAATATTCTGAATATTTATTAGGCCCTCCTCACGTCTGATTATTGAAGCATTCCGGCACTAATATCGAGTTTCTTGTACGAAATATTGTGTGAAATTTAGTTAGACGTATTTAAAATTTAATTTTTGTAAGGGAAAGTAGTAGAAGTAGTATTTTAAATTACGACTAAATTTGTTTTACAATATTACAATTTTATACCAAAAACCAAAGAAAGTGTGGAGAACAGCCTTAAGACTAACATTTCTCATACAAACGTTTGAGAAGTACACAATGCTATGTCCCTATAGAAACCGCTGTAACAGTACTTGAAACTACCAATCAGAGCTTTTGAAACAGAGCTCTGATTGGTTGGAAATCTACCAGCTTGCACCATATACTTAGACCGTATCTCCTTACATAATAGGTCTTTTTGAAAATTTATGCAGAAAACTCGATTTTAGTGAACCGGAAAAGCTTCAGTTAGAGGTGGCTAGTTAATTTAATTTGGAATAGGACCATAGATGTTCTGTAGCTCAATCACAGATGTTTATCGGCGTGCTAATAAGCGACGTGATAACGATTTCTCACCACGGATTTTTAACGTTTTCGCGATCACAATAGAAAATCCGTTAAAAGTTATCGATCGGGATTATTATTTACCGTTTTAAATATGGAAAATACGCCAAAACTGTAAGTAAAGTAAAATAATTTAGTTTTATAAAGTTTTAATTGTTTGTGCACAATTTATCATGCCATTTATTTGCTTTAAATCATTTTAAGAAAGCAATAAAACGAAACATTTTCATCTATGGTGCTTGGCAACGCGACCGTGATATGAACGTATGTTCATTGTGATCGGTCAAATACTTAGCACGTTTTTAAGCATGTCGACAATTATCTGTTATTGAGCTACTGGTCGATATTTAATAAGGCACCGTCGCGTCGTCTACTACTATTTACAGTTCCTAATATCGCCCCAGATTCTATGAGCTGAGTCGAAAATCTTTAGGATCTATTCATTTTCTTTTTACTTGTGTCACTTACCACGACATTTTCCCTCCACAAATTAGGAAGATTTAAAGCTAAAAGTATTAACGATTTAATCTGTCTTCTTTTCAGACTGACGGCAAAATGGTGTTCGACGTAATCCAGCGCATGGAAGACACGGAAGCCTTCTCAGAAGAACTCCTCGCCGCCATGAAGAGACTGTGGGCGGACCACGGCGTGCAGGAGTGCTTCGGACGATCTAATGAGTACCAGCTCAACGACTCTGCCAAATAGTGAGTCAACCATCATAATATTACATATATCTTCCAGTTCAACCGGCCATAGCCATACTAAACATATTGACATACGTGTTTTTAGTTATAACTTTTATTTTACTGATCAGTTTTGATGTTACTAGTGGATGCCTAATATTTTTGTCAAAATGACACAATTATTAATAATTTAGATATAACGTTATCTCGTCTTCTGTTAAATACTACAAATGGACTATAATAATCCTCATTATTTCTTATGTCTGCATATGGTTTGAAAATACCAGTTTTTAGTCTCAATTTCTCAGTCTATAGATATACTTGTTAAATATGTGGTTTTAGCTAAGCTCATTAAACTTAAAACATAGATATTAGTAGTTTTCCAGCATGATTCCGATGGCATGACGTTAGTCAGTGAACCGATGCGATGTTTTATCTCCGGTTAATGTACAGAATAAGCCTCGTGGTTTATCAGTTGTAGGAGTTCTCGCGGAGCGGCGCGCTATTCTAGTGTTTACCTTCCACGCTAATTCCGACCATTCGTGTTTACTCTGGACGTCGTGTTATACAAACAAGTATTTCATTATTCCCTGAAACCCCTCCCCCCACCCGCGCCGCCCGCCCCCGCGCCACCCGACTGGGAAGAAATTAATCGATTCAACTCTCGCACTCTCGACACGGCTATTTTTTCCGCACATCGTAAATTCCTAATCCTTCAGTATCCTCTTGTATTTTAAAAACTCAGACACATCTTTTCAATTTCCAGTATGCGACATCGCTAACTTCATTCGGTACTTTGCGACAGATTTTCTATGGCGTCAAAGCAAAAGTAATGAATGAAGTTCGCGATATCGCATGTCCGGAACGTCAAAAGTTGCGGCTGTGCTAGCCTACCTGTTGAGAAAATTACTGAGTATTTTAGCTGATCTCCTTTTTGGTTGCAGGTGAAATTCTAACCGAATTTCATTTACTAGAAGACGCCTGAAGATCGTAAGCCCTGTAAACGCCTAGATAATCCGTATTCGTTTCCCAGAGCTTATCTGTCTCTGTTGAGATATCAATAATGATTGATATTAGCCAAGAAAGGGTAAAATCTAATGATTAGTTTGTTAGTATTTGTACACATTCAAAATGTCAATTAAATAAGTTTGCGTATTATTTATATTATAACGCTTAAATAATCTAAAAAAAAGTGATAGGTAGGTACTTTATTTTATACATAGGTACACACTTATTTCCTTTCGATTTCTTTCGTATTAGACACAAGGTGCAAACAAATTACAACGTATTCCGGGCACATATGAAAATAATTCAATAAAACACTAAAATAAAGTTAAATTTATTGTGTAACGAAATTAATTTATCACATTATCATATAATATATATTCATTTATTCGCTTCACATGCTAACTGATATTTTGATAGATTTATTTTACATAGAAAAAAATATAAAATACAGGTCAATAATAATTTAGGGTTCAGAAGCCATGGCAATTAACGTTACATAAGAATGTCTTCTGTTTCGAGACCTTCCTAATTTATTACGTATATTTAAACACCTAATAAGTCGAATCTTCCTACTTACAATAATTTACTAGATTGTTATATAAACCGACCTAAGTCACTTGGGTGTTACGTTGAGTAAATACTGGGGCAATGATATAAGATTTTTACTCTTCACTTCTATGGCCATCTGTTATATTTCAAAAATCAATCGTCAAAAATTTGAATACAACCATTTGCAATAGTTTAAATTGTGTGCTTACAAATAAACTAAAAATAAAGTCACAATCTAAGTAATGTTATTTTATAAACATAAGTTGGGGTAACTTTGTACGTCAGCGGAGCATATTCAAAGTCCACCTGATACTTCCGGAATATCTGTAAAAAAATAACGACATGATAAAAAAAAAACAGCAATTTCAGAGTATAAAAGTAGATACAGAACGCGAAGTTGCAAAATGAACTAAAATTGGACTACAAAAATATTTTTATACGTGATTCTGGCGATCGCAGCCCTACCCCCCGGGAGTTGTTTCATGGCTTGGTGTGTAGTTCTGCACAGCGGTTTCCACACCCCCATAACGTGACCTTAGATGGCGCCACAGAACCGCCTTGTCGCAGTTTACCGCAAAGGGAAAATTTTAACTTTTCAGCGGAATTAAATAACAATTTTTACCATACAAAAACTAACACCCCGAGCATAATAGTGATATCGCGGAAAGTAAAAAAGTTTTGAAAAAGAATTTTCAATAGTAATTGAAAAACTTTTCAGAACAATAATTTGGCAAGTGAATAATGCTATTCAAATGTTAAGGTGGTAATTTAATTTAGAAGTGCTTTCATTAATATTGTATTGATATCCTATTATCCTATTTTATGCCTATTATTATAACAGACGTAAATAAGAATGCTGCATAATATAATATGTAGTAATATCACTACACGTTGTTATACACGAAGAAGTAAGCAAAGGGGGTAAAATGCCACACCACTATCCTGGTACACTTCTTTTGCATGTTCACTTTCAATTATTTATTTTACTTGATCACACAATGGTTTTCTTGGCTTTTCTCAACTTCTTCACCCAGAAACACTCGCATTATAACTTCTTATAATTTATTTCTTCCACACGACTGAACCATCATGAAAGCCGTAGCCATTATCACGAATTTATTTATGGCATCTACAAGCAAAATAAATCAAACAAGACAGAATGGTTTGGCGTTCAATACTTTTGATCCACCCCTTCAGAGAAATGGCGGATAATTAGTTTATTATTGTTTCTGTTTAGTAGATGGCTTAAATAGTAAATAAAAAATTTACTGCCGCGGAAAACCTAAACCGCAGTACGAACAAATATACAATCGGCTTAGCTGCTTTTACAGGGCTCATGTTGGCAAAGTTCCCCTGTATGACCAATACCATGGGTCCTCTTCTCGAAGTTGAACCGATATTGTTTTTACTGCGGTTTAGGCTCTGTTGGTGACTCGTACCTTGGCCAGCATGATCTGCAGCTCCGCCTCGGCGAACCGACGGCCGAGGCAGGTCCGGCGGCCGTAGCCGAAGGGCAGCGTGACGAAGGGGTGCACCCTGTGGTCCAGCGCGCGCTGCGCGTGCGGGCACGCGGCGCGCCCCGCCGACTTGAGCCACCGCTCGGGCAGGAAGCGCTCGGGAAGCGGCACGTGCTCCGGGTCGTTGGACACCACGTAGTGCGGGAATATCACGTGCGTCTGGGGTGGAAAAAGAAAATATAATGTCCCTCTTCATTGTGGGCCATCGTGCTGACCCACTGGAAGAGCGGCCATGAAAATGTCTTCAAAGTTGCTGGAAAAAAATGGTCCTATGACATTAACGTTGATTCCGTATTGAAAAATGAATGAATCAGAACCCTAAGTTCATAGTTCGCAAGATTTTCTAAAAATATTTTTCAAACAATAAAACGAAATAATGTTGCGAAATAATTGAAACATATAAAAAAAACATCACGAAATTCCCGTTTTACATGTTGAGCTTTTGATAAAGGTGTTGGAGTAGGGAGTGTGTACTTTCCGTTACTCTCCTTGTAGTATTTATCCTCCATTTTTGTATGACGTCGAAAGGGTTTCCTTTCCTATGAATTTTGAATTTCATACCAAATGGCAGAGATAATGAACGAGGAAAGAAACGACGATTTCTCCTTCCGAATTTTAAAGCCCAGCTAGCTTAGCGTAATCGACCAAAAACTGCTATCAGCATATTAAAGATTCCTATGTGGGTTTTGTATGTTGGTTGTAGATCAAAACTCGCTTTGCCCTTTGCACCATTGGGTGCGGATAAGGGAAAGTAGTAGTAGTAGTAGTAGTAGATCGGCACTAAATAAATCATCTTTAAATGATCCTCCACCGTACCATGAGTTCTTCTCTTTTATTGTGGATATTTCTCTGAATTACATACTGCTAACTGTTATTTCCTAAATAAAGCTATGATTTTTTTAAATGTTCTTACTCCTTTTGGTATCATGTATCCTCCTATGATAGCATCTGACTGTAAACAGCGACCGTTTCCCAATATGACAGGATACATTCTGAAAACGATGAAAAGATTTATTATAATTTTATGATTCCATATAAATCGATATAAAATTAGGCAGATTTAAGCGAATCAGAAACGCTCAGTTAGAGATGGTGGGTGTTAGTCAATTTAATTCAAAATATGGACCCTAGTGCAGCCGAATACATCGCGTGATTGTGGATACTCCGCTGAACTTGATTATTTGGAATATTCGATATTCTATTTCCATTTGTAGTTTAGTTACGACAAGCTTTATTGACAGAATTAAAATAATTCAGCTAGCATTTTATATGGAGTCACTAACTCGTGACCGGCATATTACTTTACTGACCTTCAGAAGAAGGTAAATGTAAAATCACTACTTTCTCACTTCTCCATCTTTACGTCCTCATGGACCTAATACATTTCTGATATGCACAATTTATAATGCATTACAAATTTTAAATAGCTTAACACTTGAAAATATATTTATGTAAATTGAAGCTGCATGATTAGCTTTATTTAAAGTGCTTTTAACACACAGATAACATGGGCAATACAACTGATTTAAAAAAATTATAATATGGGAGTTACATTTTTTTTTACATTGCGTATGATGTACGTGTACAAGGTTTATATTTCATCAGGTGGATTTTCTTTCATTGACTAATACAACTGATTGAACTTGAACAGAATTACCTCAGTGTTTCTTTAATACAAGCCTTCAGGTAGGGCATCCTGTCAAGCGACTTGGCCGTCAGGGGTGTATCGGGGGCCGGCAGCAACTCCGCCAGCTCCTCCCGCAGCCGGCCCTGGGCCTCCTTGTTCTTGGACAGCTGGTATATCGTGGACGCCAGGGATACTGATGTCTGGAATTATCATAAACATTCACGTCAATACCGAAAATGGCATTTTAAGTGCTGACCTATCATCATCATACCATATCTTGTGGAGCCTATGGATTCCACAAACTGCCTCCGAGCCAAGCGATCGGCCGCCAGTTACCGCGCATCCTCTCAGGTCAGGTCCACGTCCCGACCCGACCACGTGCAGAACAATGCGTTTATAATAAATAACGTTCACGTAATAGAATTTTAAACATTTCTGTGATATTTACTGTTTATAACTAATCGAACCGGGTCGTGGTCTAGTGGCAGATCTGCGACCCCGAATTGGAATCTCCAGGGTCGAATCCCGCTCCACCACAACTTGTTTCCTGCTTTTTGGTACAGTTTCTTCCGACTCTTTGAAAGCAAAACTTAAATTTAAATATTTGCATGAGAATACTAGTGAAATCACATTACACGTGCTATGCATGATTACCGTTTAAATGACGCGTCTAATATTGAAATAATATACATGTAACAAGGAGGCGCAACCTGAGACAAAGTAGATCATTCCTTCTCTTGTTGTGAAATTGTTTACACAAAATTGTGTGTTTTGCAATAGATCAATGCATCGATATTCATTCTGTTCTTGTTATTTCGATACCCACCGCTAACGGCTGGCGGCTCGTGTCCGCATTCCAAATTTTGTTTTTAATTTACTAGTTACAAAAATAACCGCCCGCCTGCTAACCAATGCAATGGTGGACCACCGCGCAACTTTCCGTGAAAGGATCCTCGCGTTTGGCGGTTAAACTTTAAACCCACCATGAGAAAGGTAACTAGGCCAATTAGGCACATGTGCTTGGAAAATTATGCAATCGCGATTAAACAAAGTAAAAACAATTGCGGTAATATGGCTAGAAAAAAATGACAAAATATGATTATTTATCGAGCCTTTCAGTGTTTATTCTGAAATGAATTTAGATAACGGAGATTTGAAATAACTTATTAACTTTTTTCTTACTGAAATATTCATTTTAAATTAACCTTATAATTTATATTTATTTACTTTGTTTATCTTTGTTGTTTTTTTGCATTTTGTTCGTGAATTTCGTATATTTGTTTTAACAAAATTCTGTTAAATCAGCAGCTCAATAGCGACGATATCTTTATTATTGTCTATCGCTAGACTTGTCATCGATAAATTTTGCGCAATTTGTAATTTAATCAATACTGTAGCGTTATAAGTGACGCAATGTTCTCGTATATTTTTAATTTAAGTTCAGCTTCCGTAATAATTTTGCAATATTTGATCATTCCCTCTATTACTGCGTCTGTTATTACTGGTGTAAGTTGTTAAGGTCTTAAATTGTAATCACGTAGGTACCTACTGTAGCATGTAACCGCAGCGCTGCTGGGCGCATGGCACAGTACTCTGCTATTCCGACTACCAACCCTTAGTTAATAATACTTTGCTAGACTTAATGTGGGATGTCGCGTGACACTCTCCTACTAACCCTCGGATCTAGGGTGCAACACAAACCAGTTTGCGTACAATGTACTACTTGCTCAATTTTATAACATGGAATAATCATATTTATTCATAGTCAAGAGAATCAAAATCAAACTATTTTTAACGCCCACCTAAGTTTTATTTCATTGAAGGCATCTCGCTTTCTACTAAATCCAGATATCATACGTGTTATTATATAGGGAAAAGTTGTTAGGGAATCGAATTTTTAGTGATGCAATAGGTGGTCTGACTATCTATCTACGAGAACGTAATCCGGGTTCATCATAAAATACGCTATGGCTCTTTTTAATAATTTTTTTTACGTTGAAAACTTAAGGTCGTTCATTTCGTAGTATTTCGTAAATGATTTTCTCAAGTTTAGCGAGGCGAGTGTTCCCGCATCATAGTTCCAGTGGCGGGGTACGTCGGTACTCGGCCGTTATTATGGCCTCGGGGCTTGGGGGCACGGTGGCGGAGCCGCGGCATAACGGGTTAACTCAGGGATCGGCAAGCCGCGGCCCATGAGCTGCACAAGGCTCTTTTAAAAGCATTGTAAATCTTTAATAAATACCGATTAATAAAATGAAACAAAGTTTTGGCGGCTCATTTTAAAATAAAGTCAGATGCATGTACTTAACTATCACAAGATAACAACAAAAAGAATCAACAAAGTAAATAAAACTAATGTGGAGTTCAGACTTATTATCATTTATCACAATAAACTCGGCTTTTTTTCTTCTTTATTTATTAAGTAGAAAGTCTGCCGACCCCTGGGTTAATCCATCTCCGCTGGATGGGTGCAGTGAATAGCGCTAACCTCCGCCCGCCTCAGCACCGCCCCCTCCCCTACTGCCGCCCACTACCCGGGGCGATATGAAACCGACCATTCAAGGGATGATAATGCGCCCGTGAATAGGAAAAATCGAGCCGCCGGAAACCAACTAATTACTCTAGCGTCTTTTCCCGCTTTTCTTTTATTTTTATTGTTTTGGCTACAACAAAAAGCTATTAATAAATTTACTAACAGTATTATAAAAAACGCTTTGTTTTTTATGCTGAAATACCTACTAGATTTCTTGATCAATTATTGTTTTCAGTGCTTAAAGTAATCACATTTTCAAATATATGGAGAAAATCACATAAAGATTGTGATAAATAATCCTAAACCTGAAATTCCTGTACTCTTTTTAAGTTTTATACTACGTATTATTTAACACCTAGAATAACACTTTTAATAATACGTCTTTTATGACAAGTTCCATTAAATTTTAAGGTTCTTTTAAAAATGTTATGATACAATAATTGGTTTTTGTGTTTCTAGTTTGAGTACCTACCTTATTTCGTTAATAATAAATAATAAGTATTGCAAAATGTGAAAGCTCCAGCTATCGTGAAAAATATAATCTGCGTCACATAACTTCGATAATACGACTATAAAACGCTCGTAAAAAAACCGAAACAAATTACCTTTTAGAAAAGACGTAATACTCATAGAATGTATTAACATACTTATTATTATATATTATTGTTTTGATAAATACACAAATTTTTATATATATTCCACTTTAAAAAATAGTTTTTGTTAAAATTCCTTTTCACTATTTCCTGTTTTCATGTGAGGGACTTACGTAAGGGTGGTGTGTTTTCTCTCTGTGGAAATATTACTTTGATAATGTGTATCCCCAGGCGATGCATTAGTGGTTTTCTGGGTTGGAAAAGGATTACGTTTTCAAATTATTTCGCTTCGTTTTATTTTTGCGATTATTACCCCTCTGACAATATTCAGTTAGAAATTGCATCGGGGCATTGATTTTCTTCATAAATATTTTGTATTTTAGTCAACCTCAATCGTTTTCCTGTCAATCTTATATGTTATACTGAGTCGATGAATAAGTACCATAAACAAATGTGGTTGTAGACCGTTCTTTAATTAAACCTCCATCGGGCTAATTAATAAAAGTGATACTAATACTGCGCTTCACATACATGATTTATTTTCTGGACTTAAATGCCGCTTTCGACACTATAAATCGTATTTGTTTAATTAATTGTATTTTTGTACACTGTTTTTTTTACAAAGGTAACTAAGTTATTCCATTTATAAAATACGTTACAAGAGATGTGAAATGTTCATTAATCATCCAAGATCACTTATTTTTGCCCATATATTTTTATCTATGAGCTCTCAATCATTGTGTAGATATTTCTGGAAACGGCTCACATACCTAATAGAATTGTAAGGTCGCCTGGGACCGAAATACGTTGTATAAAGGTGACAGAATGAATATATTACCGTATCCACCCCGACCAGGAAGAGGTCCAAGGCCAATACGGCCGCCATCTTGGGGTCCCCGTGCTGCCTGAGGATGCTCTCCACCAGGGAACCCGCCCTCTCCTCCCCCGCGCCCCTTTCTTCCAACCTCTTCACCGCATCCGTAATGTGCCGCATACACAACCTAAAATATAAAGCAATTACATTTTGAATAGCTATGATAAATTGGGATGTGTTTATTTTTTCTTCTCGCCCGCCATTTCTGAAGTTGGACGTAATAACCCTCTCCAGAAATAGACGTAAATCCGTGACAGAAATCTTTACCACTTGTCAAGAAAAACAAATTAGTTCCGTTAGTATTTATGTGTGGAAACTGTTTATTTGTATCCAAATTTCTTGTTAATGGTTCATGACTCGCATAAAGATTAATCACAGATAAAAGATTATTTCATTGTTGGTACAAAAGGCTAATTTATTTTTTTTAACACTGTTTTCCTATCGTCTATTTATAATAAATGATTGATTGAAATTATCTCTTACTCTTTGAATTCATCTAGCGCCCCAATATATTTCTTGTACGCCTTGGTTTTATAAACCCTCCATATGGGCAGTCTCAGTTCCACCTCCGCCACGTTCCAGAAGAAGGTGTTGATGGCGCTGATGATGCGCTGGGCCTCGGAGTTAGGCGGGAGGTCCCGGTCCAAGCACCCTAACCGCGTGTCCAGCGCGACCCTTCCTATAGCTGCAAGGGAAAGACGAAATGGAAAATTGAGGAAGAGAAAACAGATAGAAAATGGAAATTAACAGTTTTTGAGCCATCTGCGCAAGATCCCGATAGGTTCTTAATTCATTGATCCTTTGAATCTCTCGTTTACAATATTTTTCTAAATAATTGTGACATTCACGAGAAATTAAGTTACCAATAAATACAATTCAAATGTTTCTGGCACCCTTTGTAGTAGATTTTTCGCATAATTATATTTTATTCTATATTTTTCTATGGTTTATGTTTATTTGTAGGGTAAATAATTGACAATTACTTACATTCAAGTGCCCATTTATATATTTCATAGAGAAATTGATCTGGGAGTTCGCTGTTTTCATCCAAGGATTCTTCCATTCTACAAATAAAATTAAAATTGAATTTAAAATTGTATTAAAATAATCACATACCCATGTCATTTCGATTTAGTATCGTAGTTTTATTTTTCGTTTAGTTCTACCAAATGTACCATTTAATACTTGAAGTATCGATAGAGAGAAATTGTGATAAATTGGTTACATACGTAGTCTTAACATTGTTCATTAAATTTTAATGCACAGTCATCATTTTTGAAAGCAACGCTTATTTTATACCTTTCGAGAAAATCATCAGCTATCTCGTTAAGTGGACCCACGAAACTTCTCGCTGTAGATGGCTGCAGCAGGACTTGTTGAACCTTGGCTCTGAAATCATCCCATGGCTTCCCGTGCCTGTAATAATAAAAATATTTCACTAAATATCTTGGCCTATTTAAACCCTGTGTTGTTATAATTCGATCAACGCCTAATCTAGTTTTTCACACCCAGGTCAGGATGTAGAGGGTCCTTGAACCGTTTTTCCGACAATTTAATTTCACCCTTCCCGTTATAGTATGTACTCTGCTCCCATCATCAATCACCGCCCATAATCTCCTCATACATAGAGCGCCGTTCTGAATTCAGATCCGTTTATCTGTACGCTCGCGATAATATCTTTAAAATTGACTCGTAATATAATCCATTAGGGCTTTTATTGATTCGAACTCAATACGTCCGACATGTTTCCGATAACAAGTGAAGATGCAACTCAAGCTTGTCGAATATAATGTAAGACGCTTAATGTACTTCTAGGGTAAGAGTGTATAATTTCCCTTGCTACTTGAAAGCCATAAAAATGATTGCATTGTGAAAAACCCTCTACTTTCTTTGATGGTTTTCCGTTGGGAAAGCATCGAGGAGACGTATCCAATAGCACTTGATATTACTAGAGCACTTCACTGTACGTTAGTTGGAGTGGGGAAACTGCACGGAGTCGAGTGATCGACGAAAGCTAACTAAAAGCTTTTACTCTCTTGAGGGCTTTTGATTGCCAGAGTTATTTTTAATTTTGCCATGATCCGTAAGAAAGTGTACAGATTTTCTTCGCACGAAATAGTAGCATTACAGTGAAATTATTCATTATGCAATGGGAAACGAGCGTGCTCGTAATAATTTTATTTTAATTCCTAGATCAAAACATGGTTTTTACTTTATAGAACTGTGATTTGAATTGATTTCCCTAGACTTAAGTTTATTCTACATAATGCTTTTGCTTACGTTTTTATTAGTTCAACGTTTAACATTCTCCGTTTCATATTTTTATTGTTTTTAATTGCTATTAACGTATTATTTGACACGAATTACTAATTATTGGTCACTTAAAATAGCAAAGCATAATAGAGTTATAGTAGTAAAATAGCACATTCAAGAATAATTTAAAGTGAAAACTTTGCCTCTAGTCAATGCTTGGTTCCTATTAGCTATAATTTACGCCTTAAAAATAAATTTATTTAGTTATATCTAGTAAGTGAGTGCAAAAACTGAATTCACTAAAACGGCATTTATGGAAGAATATTTTTAAACATTTCCTTAAAACTCCTTGTACGCGCTGCAGCACCTCTACCCTCTACCCTCTACCTCACTTACTTGGTTAGCATACTCGTAGTCGTATCCTAAACTCTAAATGAAGAAACTACTTTCCAATGTCCTTTTTCAGCTCCAGGTATACAAACCGCGGGTGTTAGCATCACATCAAGTTCGACTGTTTACAGGTTTTGCTTCCTAGTATTGTTCAACTACCATAATACGCCAAGGGGTCTGCAATTATGGGGAAAGAAACATCAAAACACCCGGAACAGGCTTTCAGGCGAAAGAAATTGGCATTGTTTTTACACCGGCAATCAAACCCTGAATAAGTGAAATAATTGTTTTTAAATGAAGTGTCTGGATGGAATATTTATATTAATTAAATTAGGTAACTAGGTTATGGAAAAATATGGAATTATGTATGAAAGCGAAGCTTGGAGTTGGAAAAATAAGGATGAAAGTAGATTGAATGCAGTTGAAATGCTATCTTTCAGGCGAATGTGTGGTAAGACTATGTATGATAGGTGTACAAATGACGAAATTAGAGTAGAATGCAAGGCTGAGATAAGCATTATCGACAAAATTAAGAAAGGTCTTTTACGTTGGTTCGGTAATGTAGAGCGAATGGATGATGAAAGAACGGCTAAAAAAATGTATGATGCGACTGTGCCTGGATGTAGAAGTCGAGGAAGGCCGAGAAAGACATGGCATGATCAAGTAAAACAATTTGAAAGTGGGAATGTAAGAAGTCGGAAAAATCGACGTGCGTGTATGAGAAGATGTATGAATGTGGAAGCAAGGGAAGTATGCCAGGACAGAGTGGTGTGGCGTTCTATCCTCTCTGCCTACCCCTTAGGGGAAATGGCGTGATGGTTAGTTAGTTAACTAGGTTCATCAAATGGTGAGTTTTAGATCTTGTAATACTATGTCACTAGCTCCTCCTCGGTGCTCCTTGCCGGGAGCATGATCGCGTATACCTTGCAAGCAGTGAGTTTAGGTTATAAATCCCCCTTACACTCCTATGACGCCGGCGCTGTCCCCGAAGAAGTCCCTCCTCAGCGTGGCCTTGTAGTGCTTGAGGGACGGCATGGACGGGCGGTGTGGCAGCGGCTCCTCCTTGCGGAAGGCCGCCTCGATGCCCTCGGGTGTGAAGGCGAACACGAGGTCCGGGTGGCCGAGCAGTCCGCCCACCCTCACCACCTTGCCGTACTTGGCGCGCAGCGCCAGCATCACCTGATCCAGCGAGTCTATCTTGTAGTGGCCTGGAATCAAATCAGTATGGCATTATATCACAAATCATCATTCCATATCCGTTCCGTATGTGGAGTATATGAATTCCGCAAACTGCCTCGAAGCCAAGCGATCGGTCGCCAGTTACGTGCATCCTCCTAAGTCAGGTCCACGACCCGTAGCTCTGACTGCTAACGTAAAACTGCCGACGGATTGTCAACGGTAGATTCAACGAATCTATACTATGTATAATGTGCATGCATTCACCTAAAAAATCATTGTTCGGTCAAACTAACTTTCGGCAAATTATCTGTTCTACTGGCAGATAAAATTTTAAACTTTAAAGCTTAGGTCATGCATTGTATATAAGAATTGTTTTCAGTCGTTCAGCATGTTCACTAGTGATGGAAATATGGACAAGGACATTGAAAGGAGGGTTAGTGCCGGTAACAGAGTTAATGGTGCCTTAAAGTCGGTAGTATCTAATAAGTGCTTATCAAAGAGGCTAAATTGGCAGTGCATAATGGAGTTCTGGTACCAACCCTTGTGTATGGAAGCGAAGCTTGGAGTTGGAAAAATAAGGATGAAAGTAGATTGAATGCAGTTGAAATGCGATCTCTCAGGCGAATGTGTGTGGTAAAACTATGTATGATAGGTGCACTAATGTTGAAATTCGAGCAGAATGCAAGGCTGAGATAAGCATTATTGACAAAATTAATAAAGGTCTTTTACGTTGGTTCGGTCATGTAGAGCGAATGGATGATGAAAGAACGGCTAAAAAAATATATATGATGCGACTGTGCCAGGATGTAGAAGTCGAGGAAGGCCGAGAAAGACATGGCATGATCAAGTAAAACAAGTGCTTGAAAGTGTGCATGTAAGAAGTCGGAATAATCGACGTGCGTGCATGAGAAGATGTATGAATGTGGAGGTAGCAAGAGAGAATGCCAGGACAATGTGGTGTAGCGTTCTATCCTCTCTGCCTACACCTTCGGGGAAATGGCGTGATGGTTAGTTAGTTTTCAGTTGTTTTTTTTATTACGAATCTAGCGGGATGAACTTGGTGGAATGTAGTGGAATTTGACCACATATGACCAAAATTGTGTAACTCTCGTTTCACACGGAGAAAAAATTCTGGTAAAAATAAGGACGGCAGTAAAATTTCCGACAAATTATTTTTAGCCGTCTGATAAATTCGCAGTGTCCTAGTTATATTATTCAGCGTCCTTATATTTACTATTAAAAATAATAATTATAATTAAAACTGACATGCCAGACTATATATTGGGAACCAAAGAAAACATTCTAACCGCAGTAAACGGTTCTTGTTAATAATGATTATGATGACATTGTTTCATACCTGTTTCTGAGTTGAACACCATAATATTCACCCGATTGCATTAATTTGTTTATCTAAAGTCTAAACACTCTCCTGACCCAGTACTAGATACATTGCAACAGCGCCAGTGCGCCACCCACTGTATTGCATCAACGGACAAGATAATTCTCTGTTCCAACAATTTCCTGCTACTAAACTTGTACTTATTTATTGTGTCACTCAAATACCGGCCGCGGCCTGCTCACTGATCAGACTGATCAAAACACTTCGAAACGAAAGTTTTTTCAACACGATTTTGGTACTCCTGGTGCAAAACATTATTAATTAATTTTATTTTGGTGTAAATGCAAAACTGTTTTAAACTGCGGGACATGGACCTGGGAAGGACGCTTGAGAACTGACGATTGATCGCTTAGCTTCGAGGCACTTTTTAAAATCCATGCACTCCACATAGGGAACGCATATGAATTGTTGTTAATGATTAAACGTTCTGATGCTCTCCGATTTTTTTTTTATTCCATAAGGCAACAAACAATATAAGGTCAAATTTTCAAATCAGAAATCAAATTATCGACGTGCTAAAAAATCTGTTAAGCTAAATTTTTATCAGTAAATTTCCAGCATATTTATGATTTATAAACTACTCGCTACATTATCATCACACCATATCCGCTCCCTATGTGGTGCATATGGATTCCACAAACTGCCTCCAGGGCAACGATCGGCCGCCAGCTCCCGTGCGTCCTCCCAAGTCAAGTCCACGTCCCGCAGCTCTGACGCAAAAACTGCCGACGAATTGTCAACAGTGAATTACATTATATAAACTACATTATATTTAACTAAAATATTTTGTTGAAAAATCATTGGAAATAAAAAAGTTGAGTTCTTTACATTACCTACACTTTTTCCTAAAAATTAATACATAGTCGGAACGGTTAGAATTTCTGGCTACCGCCTAAATCTTATTTTAAAGTTTTTTTAGTAATCTACATTTTTATTTTGCTTAACAGTTTTTTTTCTGAATTTCTCGAGGTTGTCTAAGGGGCTCAGAAATTCACTCTATTTATTAAAATCAACTAATTCTGAACTAAGCATAGACTCATTTCACGAATGTGACTTTCCTTATCGTAAAAAAGATTGAGGCTCGCTCACAATTTAAAAATCGTCTATGCCTTGCAATCTTGGTCTTCATGTTACAAATTATCAAAATTCAACATAACAGGAGCTCAATCACAGATAAATATCGACGTAGTTAAAAACGTGCTAAATACGTGCTAACGCTAACCATTTGACCGATCACAATGAACATACGTTCATACCACGTTCGCGTTGCCGAGCACCATAGATGATAATAAATATCGCGGCTAAACGTCAAACGTCAAATCAAGAAAGTCAACGCGCGTGTCGGATTGTTTATTATGTCGACTGCTTTTCTCAATATTTGGCTTGCCGAACGCCGGCTAAATGCAATACGGCACTCGAGTAAGATTGAAAGAAGATATATCTCGGGAAATAGCTCGCGACTTGATGCGCTCGTTTTAATAATCCCCATCAATAACTTTTAACGCGTGTTCCATTGTGATCGCGAAAACGTTAAACATCATGGTAAGAAATCGTTATCACGTCGCTTAATACCGCGTCGATAGTGATCTGTGATCGAGCTCCTGGTGTACCAATGCAGTGACTTATCCACCATTAGGGTCGGAAAAAATAAAGTAGTAGGTACTTTCCTATTATTTTTTTTACGTATTTAAGTAGATAATATACAATAACTTGAATTTTTCTTACCTATAAACGGCGCAAATCTCCACGAATTTCCCACGAACGGCAGCTCTCGGGGTCCGGGTATCTCCGAGTACGGTTTCACCCCCATGCGGGCCGCCTCCCCCGCCCCCGCCACGTACCCGCCCACCCCTTCGCTAAGCTCCACGGGGATGGCCGACGAGAACGTGGACCTCCGGATCATGCGGATCATCTTGCCTTTAGACATGGCGATGTGTCAGCTGTAAATGAAAATTATTCATGTATAAGGATAACGTTTTTAGTATTTCGAAATCATCATCATTTCATATCCTCTTCCTGTGTGGAGCATATAGATTCCACAAACTGCCTTCAAGCTAAGCGATCGGCTGCCAGTTCCAGTGGATACAAAAAATCTGGATTATTTACCCATGATGGGCGAACATTTAGTTTATATTTATGTTCATTTTGAAAGAAATTCCATTTTTATACCTGTTTTTGTGACTTTAAAATATTTAAAGTTTATATTCAAGTGTTTTTGAGTTACATGTTTTTACCTACCTAACATAAAAATTTACATTTTATAATAAATTAGTTAAAAATATCGAGCATCTTTATATTCCTACATAATCGCACTTTTAGCTAGTGACGTGTATGACGTGGAAGTATGTATATTAATGTGATCTCACTAAAAATTGATCACACAACCCCCTGTGGTGCTACTATTATTATTATTATTATTATGGATAATTTATTAAGCGCCATTTTTGTGAATCACCTCAAGGGCGCTGCGCCGCTGGGCGCTACGCCGGCGTCTATTAGTTAAGGGATTTAAATATAAAAAATTTAGGCATCATCCCTAACGACAATCAGGGTCGATGCTGATAAAAAATAACGAAATTCAATTAGAGTTGATCTCACCGGGAATTTAACCTAAACTGTTTAACAAAAGCCAGTCAGTGTCTAAACGGAGATAAGTGATGAATATTCACTATCATTCTTAACTATTTATTTATCCTTTAAATATTTTTTCTTTGTTTAATTGGATACACATAAATAAATTTTGTCTCTGAGACTTTTGTGTACCGCGTAGGTCAATTTATTGTGTCATATTACAGTCAGCGGCCGCGGCAGTGGTATGCGGCGCGGCGCGGCGCGGCTCGGCTCGGCTCGGCTCGGCAAGGTGTTCGCTCGCTGATGTAAGCGAAAGTAGTAACTCCGTTATGATATAACCGACTTGCCCCACTTGTTCTCTCGTGACTTTGACCTTATTGTTCTCGCGTTTTCGCCTTCGCTTCGGTCAATTTTTTGCCGGCATTTTTATCGATTCGATGCGCTTTTTACGTTTATGTCGAAATAATATATTGATGACCGTGTAAACTATGACAAATATAACCTATTGTACGATGTTATAAGAAAAAGGGAAATAATGCTATTATCTGACAATATTCGCAATAAATTGTTTTACGTAAATACTGGATATTTTAAAGCCTCAAAATAACTGATAAAAATGTAATCCTCACTGTCACGTGATTTATACAGTGTGTATTTACACAACTTTTATATATTAAGTATTTAATTTAGTTCTCTCTAAGATCGAAAACTGTCAAAACCATTTAGCCTTATAGTAGTATGTTTTAAGCTCTATTTTTACAACAATTTTTTTACAATGATCAATGCGTGATGTTTCTATGCATAAGGGTTCGGATCTCGACTTTTAGCTTAACTAACTTGCTTGCTATTAGCTTAGCTTTTAACTAATTTTAGGGCTATAATTTATTTAAAATATTTTAATTGCAATCTAAAAAGTCTTAGACTTACCTTAAAATAGTAGCCTTTTCGCTCTAATTTATTTTAAATAATTTTCCTCACTAGAACTTTAAATATACCTACCCAATAAATTTATTTACATGTTTCAATTTCTATACAATTATTATGTATGTAAATGGTCTATGACGTACTGTTTTTATTGGTTGGTTTTATGAAATTGCCGTTAAGTCAATAAGCCCGCCAATGTAATTAATTATGTACACAAAGATAAACAAACATGTGCTCATTAGGAGGTAGGTAGTTACGATTGCTTAAATAACCGCGTTCTATGTTCCTGTATGCACAACTGTTTGATGTTCTGTTACAATCAAGATTTTAACTAAATTGATTATGTTCTTTTGTTCTGATTGCGTCTGTTGTTTAATCTATTACAAAAATATCTATTTACTTTCTTCATAATTTTTGTAGGCAATATAATATATCTTTTGCATATAGTACCTAAGCTTTTCGAGAAATGTTTTTTAATATTTGCGATCACATTTAATAATACTACGCGTGGTTTATTTGTACTTTTCGGCACGCAGCTTTGGTATAGAAATGGCGAAATATAGGCGAACCTTCTAATAAAAGTTTTAATTGATTTGTCACACGTGATCCGCGAGATTACAGCTGTAATAATGTGCTGAATACATTTACCAAACGAGATAATAATCTTTACATTCGGTTTAAAACGGATAAATTTAATTATAAGGCTGTGGTGTAACTTGTAATACATGGAAACGGAATTAAGTAACTCCCGCGTGAGTTATTTCTGCATACAATGAGAAGAAGACAGTGTTGCTGTGGTTTTTAAGTAATAATGTACTTCTTACAAAATAAAAATGTTGGTAGTTTTCAGCTTTGGACGTTCATAATAAAAACGTAATTAATTAGAAACGTGTAATGAGGTAATCCACTGCTACCTGGAATTGAATTTTAAAAAATGCTTTCGTGTAGACGCGAATATTTAAAAATTTTGAAGTGGGATGAAATATCCCTAAAACGCACGCAAAAATTAATAAAAAATGTTGAAAACAGCATTCATTTCAAAATCTTAAACAATGACGTCACTCCTTGTATCTAAGTGTAGTAGTGTTCCGGTTTCCGTTTTTAAACCCCCGTAGCCGCGTTCCATGGCATTTTAAATATGGAATACAATAGCTTCTATTGCAAAAAAGATGGCCGCCATTCAGTCTACCTAGAACAGCTGTTAACAGTATATGACAGTTGAGTCGACGGTATATTTTATCTGTGCTTCCCGCGTTAGTTTGCATAGATTTTTGACAGTTTTGTTACTGGCTGGAGAAATACCATGCATTTCTGACCACTGTTTTTGCTAAGGAAGTTGCGCCACTTTATTAAATCCAGGAATCCAATTCTGAAAGCTCTTGACAGATTTATTTCTTTATGCACATCGAATTTCCACACAAGAATACGATCTTAAAGTCGAAAAAATTAATAAATAAATCCTTTCTAAGATTTTTCTGCCGCTGCATATTAGGCGATTCATACATTATCTGTATTATTTATTTATTGTTTTTTATCCGTAGATGTTAACATTTTTTAATAGGCGTCGTTGGACCGTTGAATTAACGATACCGATATAATAATGACACAAGATTTATCGGAATAGGAAAATGTATTTTTAAATAATTTATTATATTATTTTCAATAAAATTGATGGTTGAGCTTCCTTATTTTGCGCCACACTCAATAGAAAATTGTAGACTCTAACGTAATAATTCAGAAAATTTACCTAAGTATTTATTTATTAATTTCTATTTGCTGTTTGATCAGTCTTTAAAATATTTCTTTATAATTTCTAGTGCCCATTTTTGTTTCATTCGTAAACTCTTTATCTATCAGCAAATGTCACATTTATGTAACATTCCTTATTGTGAAAAACACCGTCAGTAATGTGAAAGAACTCGTTCATCTTGCGATTGTCAGACTAATGGGTAATGAGAGAATTGACAATAGTAAAAGGCTCGCGGCATATTTCGTAACATTAATTTGAATGAGTTTAGTTTGTAGGGCACGTTGGATGAATCTGAGCTAATGGTCGGGCGTGATGCGGATTAGTGAGAGATGTGTCTCGGTAACTCTAGTGGGAGTGAGATTTTCCTAAGTACTCAGGAACATTAAGGCACACTTTGTTCGGCTTATTCTGGCTACATTATCTAATCGCGACCACTACACACTTCACAAATCGCGTAATAACTATTACAGGTAGACACTTGAATCGCAGAAATGATCATCTATTCAGTTTTTACGTGAATATAATAATATGTACCCTACTACTACTTTCCCTTATCCGCACCCAATGGTGCAAAGGGCACTGCATTGGTACACCAAGTATATCTTGATTATTTTTTGGACATGAAGATAAGATGATCAGTCTTACGCTTCAGAACCAGTCCAAGGCACATGTTTTTATTTAGAGTTACAATAAAATATTACATATTCACAGATCGATTGATTTGTTTCGCCAATTCGGTAAATGTTTTTTTAATTACTTTACTTTACATAATTAATATTAGACATCTTAATAATCTTACTATAAAATAACAGTTTTATAGTAAGATTATTAGATTTATAATAAGCGGTGCATGTATTTTTCTAAATATAAGATTTTTTACTTACCACATACAGTACTTCAAATTTTATAAATTAAAACATCAACACTAATGTAACAACTGAAGTTTTTATGCACTAAAAACTGAAAGAAATCACGTAAAACAGTGTAGATACAGCCTTAAAAAAATTACAAACATCCTTATTTTTTCTTATTTATTTACTTTTTCAAATTCATCTTATCAATTGTCCCGTCACTTGAATTATTTTAAAAAGATGCAGAATCTTAAAATCTAAAATTGACTCGTAAAAATGAATTCATCCCTTATGTAAAAACTAAGAAACTCCCTTATCCGGAATATTTAAATTATTCGATATGTTGTATCCATACTATAGTTTATATACTGTGAGAGTCGATTTATTTTTACCCCCAATAAAGGCTTGTAATAGTTATTTTTGACAAAATAAATTTTTTGTACGATTGTTGTTGTACACTGTCAGTTTATACAGCGTGGTCCGTGAGACGCGCGATCGCTCCGGACGCGGATAAAGTTTTGACAGACCCAGAGCCTGCAATCGCCCCACTACGGGACCACCCGATACACATCCGCCCCTCTATCGGCCGGTCCAAGTCTCCACACGTATACCAGCCCAGAGGTGGCGGGTCGGCGGGTGACCATCTGGTCCAAGTACCACGTAGTTTTGTAAGAAAATAACGAGTACTGTAACCGCACCTAATGGTGCATAGGGCATTGATTTTGTGGACTAATTGTTCCAGTCCTGGTATATGTGAAATATTTATGTGAAAAACCACACTGGAATAAATGTCGCATATTGATATTGCTCGTGTTTATTATTTTTTTGCCCTGCCAGATATTATTTTTCATAAACGACTATTCTATTTGAAGTATCGTGGTCCATTTAAAAAAAAACGCGTGATAAAAATTAGTGCGTGATCGTAAATAACTATAAAAGCGACTTGCGGCCCGAAAAAAGTATTAACTTTTTATAAGTAGGTACCTAATATTGTACAGCACATTGTGCCGTCTGGTATTCTTCATATTGGCGATGCAATTACATATATAATAATTTATGCTCAGCACTCATAGCCTAACGCATAAGGAACACACACACAGTTATATAATGCCGCAATAATTATACATACATATACATGTCTCATCTTATTGGTGCACTTGACCGTGCAAATAGCATCACTACATCACCAGCATCGCGAAGGACGTCCGTTAGCGATTCCGCATTGCCCAAAGTGGTTCTCTTCAACTGCGTCTGTTTAGCGCTACGTGACTAAGGAAATGAGAAAAAAAAAATGTTTTTGCTGTGTGACGCCCCTGGGGTATTATACCAAAACAACCTTTTAGTTTATTATTCAGATAACCCTAAAACAAACTCTGCAGGGATGTTTCGAAGGGGTAAGGTTTGCTGAATGTCAGGATGATCGACAAGATAGTCAGGGCTCGAGATGAACGAGTATCTACAAATTTAATTGCCATGGTCGGTAAAAACAGTGTAAATAACAATTTCGGTAGCAACCCGCATTTTACAAAATAATACTTATAATTTTTACAATTTGACGTCTCAACAGAGACGAGAAGTTTGGAAGGGAATATGGATATCTAGGCGTTTACAGGGCTTATGACCTGTCATTGGCTGGGTTAAGTGGCCACTTGATGTATTACAATTGATGTATTAGCCCGTAATGGGTGAAATCCAGTTTTTGTCTACAAGTATTTGGACACACTCAAAATGTTGCTTATAATTTTTTATTAGAAAAAATAAATTATGTAGATGCATGATCCCAGCCTAAATTATTTTTTTAACGAAGATTTTTTTATAGCAGTAGATACAAGGTAATTTTTATCCCTGGATTCAGGCAGCAGCACCATCCTCATAGATTCTATATAAATAATTATTTAAGCCTAGTAAGAGTTTTTTTTATGGCATTGGATGTGTCAACCTGTGAATCACATATCACACCGATATCCGCGATGAAAAGATTATATCCATTAATTTTTTCACCAAACCGGTTTTATATCCCAATAGCCCAGGTGCTACTTATCGGTTTTAGAATTCTAATCCACTCTTCCCAATTGAGTAGAAAATATGTTACCAGGCCATACACCATAGCAGGTTATTAGGTTTTTCGTAATATGAACGAGGTTGTGGAAGGCCTCAAAACAATTGTTTGACGTTGTTCATCTCGCAGTATTTATTATAAAGATTCTATGAATGAAAAAAAAAAATGCAGAATAGACGTTTCTTCTCCCCTTTTTATTGTAGTCAAATAAGGTTTCGTATGTCGAATTAAGGATTCTGGAGAAAGAAACGAAAACAATAATATTTTTAGTAGTTACAAAGATAATTAAAGTCTAAAAAAATACGTTTTGCTTATGTAAGTGATAAAAATATTCTATATCCTGGTATAACTTATAATCTCAATTAAAATACAAACGTTTCAAGTAGATTATAAAAATGATTTGCTTATTAGAATGATATATCTGACAGTTCTTTGGCGGTAATTTTATTGATATGCAAATATAGAAATATTACTTGGCTAACATAGTAATCATATGTCTTCTTTACTGTATTTATGCTTTTAAATATTGCAGTCAGAAAAAAATAGTACAGTAAGTATTGAAAAAACTAAAAATGGTCAATGAATTACGTGCACGCTAGTGAACTGTACCATTTCTAATTCTATGTCTTAATTTAATTATTTTATTATGTATCTAGAACTTAAGATTGTATAGATTTTACTATAAATTTTTTTTATCCACAAAAAATCAGCTATATATATTTACCAGAAATCAGTGTTGTTAACTTAAAATATCTAATCTCGACTTACTACCCTTTTCGCTGCAACTGACTACAAAATGTCTTTGACTCTTATTTATTTTGACTCTTAAAAGGATATTATAGTGTCCTTTAGCCAAAAGTTCAAGCTCAAGGTTGAATTTATAAATATTATCTTATAATTTGCACATAACTAACTAACTAAACATCACGCCATTTCTCCAAAGGCGTAGGCAGAGAGGCTAGAACGCCACACCACTTTGTCCTGGCACACTTCTCTTGCTTCCTCCACATTCATACATCTTCTCATGCACGCACTTCGATTATTCCGACTTCTTACATGCCCCTGTTTTCAAGCACTTGTTTTACTTGATCATGCCATGTCTTTCTCGGCCTTCCTCGATTTCTACATCCAGGCACAGTCGCATCACATATTTTTTTAGCCGTTCTTTCATAATCCATTCGCTCTACATGACCGAACCATCGTAAAAGACCTTTCTTAATTTTGTCGATAATGCTTATCTCAGCCTTGCACTCTGCTCTAATTTCGACATTTGTACACCTATCATACATAGTCTTATCACACATTCGCCTGAGAGATCGCATTTCAACTACATTCAATCTACTTTCATCCTTCTTTTTCCAACACCACGCTTCACTACCATACATACGTTGAACTCCATTATGAACTGCCAATTTAGCCTCTTTTGATAAGCACTTATTAGATACGACCGACTTAATTTGCACATAAAATAACACAATACGGAGATATGGAATTTTTGTGGTGAACATGTGTAATTCCATGCTAGTAACACCCATATTCATCATAATGCAACAAGCTTACAAATAATAAATACGTTTTTCTTACTATTAAAAAGTCTTGGCCATCTTTTATTACACAAATGAAGTAATATTAGATGTACGGAACGTGTAAACACGTGGTATTGCACGGATGCGGATGTTCTTTTTGATCTTAAAGATCACGAATTATTTTCCACGCCGTGTTGACACAGTTACATAACTTTTGTTGAAATTCTTGGGCTATGTTCGAATATGAACGTGTTTTATTTTAATAGCAAACACAAACAATTCTAATTTGGTCACTTACCACCAATTTTCGGCTCCAAGGATACAAAATCAAAAACTATTGAATCTATCAGTTAAACCTTCATAGTTTACTTAACGTTTGTCTGCGATTCATTTTCTCACAATATAATTGGCGGCAATATAAATATCGTTCATGAACGTTTGAAGTGGCATAAGTTCTCAACAAGTATATTATAATACTCAATCTAATAATATTGAAGCTTGGAATCAGTTTTAGAATATCTTAGTAGGACAAACGCATTACAGTATGTTGTTTAAATAAATTGACAGTATAACTCGATCCGGCATTGTATTGGGTACCTTCCTCCTTTAGTATAAACATGGAGTTTCCCCACTAATCTAAACAACCATAAATATTTTAGAGTTAAGGGTGCGGAAAAGTCCCGAAACATCTTTTTTACGAGCGAACCAAAATGGCATAGTTTTTAAAATATGTTTTACAACGATAAAACAAATAAAATTTACAATTAGACATCTCAACAGAGACGAGAAATTTGGAAGGGAATATGGATATCTATGCGTTTACAGGGCTTATGACCTGTCATTGGCTGGGTTAAATGGCCACTTGATGTATTACAACATCCCCCATTTCACCTAGTATTTGATATCCATATCTGCCAATTACCAGAACTTGTATATATACAGTGAAATGGTGCGACGCTTCACATGTGAACACTCTGTCATCCATTGAGAAAATTGCTAAGCATTTTAGCAGAAACCTTTATGATTGGAAGTGAGATTCTTACCGAATTATATCATCTACTAGAAAACGCCTGTTTTTCAGAACTCAAAATGTAAATAAAATTGAAATTATTTTAAAAGAAAAATATCAAAGATAACATGGCTAGCCATAGCACATAGAAAGCCAAATTACATTATAGGTTTTTTTTTATTTTTACTTCTCTGAAATCGGATTGAATAGATATACAATGAAATATTAAAAACGCTTTTCTCAAAATAGGATTTAGAGTGGTGCTACTATTATTTAAAAGTGCGATATGTTCAGCTAGGCAACAGCTTACATTATAATCGACAGTATGAACATGTTTATAGCCAATAGCAGGTGTTCCTTTATTTAACAGTTTACAATATTCCTACCTTCTGAACTCGCTCTCCGAGCTTTTCTGGGAATCCTATCTCGAAATACGAGTATAATTAATTTCTTTATTGCGCCTTAACTCAGTCTTCAAAATGTATCTACCGAAACAGCTTGAGTTCCCTAAATAATTCACAAAAATCGAAGATGACCCTCGAATACAATATTTTTCCAAGCACTTGATTAGCGGTTTTTACGCTTTTGTGATGCCGCCACCACTTGAGTGTGTTATTTTAAAGAAAGTAAAAGTAAAAATTACTGCAGTGGTTGTAATCAAAACGTATAAAAACAGTAGTTATTTCATTTCATAAACAAACTCGTAATATAGGTATTATTATAATTTGTGATTTAAGTTGAAATGAATTTTACCCAGTTTTCAGTCTTGATTTCAAAATCAACCCGTATTCGGATTAAATGTTGTTTACTTATTTGTTTGTTGTATTTTCCTTATTTTTCCCCTCTAACTATAATAAATCTTTTCAAAATTTATTTCTTTGGAATGGATCACAGAAATATTTTTTACACCATAAAAATGATATATTGCTACTGCATCAGAAACATTTTTTATTTCTACCTCCGACACATTAATTGGTTATTTTTTGATACCGGTGGAATGCACAACCAGTTTCCACGCGTGTTTCTCAATTAAGTGGCCTGTGTTTGTCTTGCTTTAACAGGGCATCGAAAAAACATCGCAACACGGAAATCGCTCATTTGGTGACACACTCTAGAAGTTGTGGAACTAATTCCACGCATGCCATCCTCATCTTACTACGGCAGTAGAGGCCAGTGGTGCACTGCGAGCTACGGATTACGCAATATAAAGAACATGTATGAACCGTCTAACTGGTGTTTGTTATGTCTTGCGTGTGTGGCTTTCTTTTCGCACGACAATCGTGCTGCAAATGCGGTATTAACCTAATTAGACCGGCCGCGACCGGGCCGCACGTATTCATCCTCAATTCACCCGCCTTGCCCAACGTGCATAGTATTGTCCGCCGCGCGCCGTCTACACTAACTTGTGGATTCCCATGTGCATCCACAACTCTCAAAAAGCATACCTATGTTTTCAAAAATACAATTCAATAGTACCACTGCACAGTATTTCGGATCTTAAGGGTGGCGGCATCGTGATTTTCTTTTGACTTGATCGATGCTGTCGCCCTCTTGACTTAACTTCGCTTGGAAACTTTGGCCCTGCAATTTGCTTATGCATTTGCAACAACAGTCCTGCATAAAATAGTGTGACTGACAGAGAGTCCCCAAGGACTCTATAACAGTCGCGGGTGGAGGTGGGATCGATCCCTCAGTACCGCTGCACAGAAGCCGAATAATATTGGTGTATATAAGACAAATAGATAAAAATGTGTGATTTTAAATGTAAAACTACATATTATATGTTAATTTTGCGAAATGTGTAAGTACTAGAATCAGGGAGAATTACATTTTGATTTTTATCTGCTTGTTACTGGAGTATTTTAATTTGAGTTTTTTTAAATTCTTCTTCAAAATTGACCATAAATGTACATGAGTGTCATGTGTATTTTTTATGTTGGCTCTTTCTCTTCATATTACGAGTACAATTACCTATTATAGGTGTAGGAAGTGATTTCCTATAATTAAGTTGCCTAAACAAATATTGTTCCATGTCTCAAGAATCAAGTAAATCTCTTCGTGTGAATACAATCTTTCAAAACCATTAACAACTGGGCATGTAATACTTTACCTTACGCACGAATATCTCGCCAGTAAAATGTGCGAAATGTGCTATTAAAATAATAAATATTTGCATACTTGTATTACATACATAATGTATACTTTCCGAATATCTGGACAGCGATATAATATTATTTATGTGCTTTATACATAATCTGATATTGGCCAATCCACCTGGTGCGGTATTTTGTGATGAAGTTGTGTTTTCTAATATTCCACATCATTATGTTTAAACACATTATTATGTCAGGTGATCTAACAAGCTTTTTTCACTTTCCTTGTTACTAAATCGGAAAACTAACAGCTATCATCAGGTGTTTCACTCGTTCAAGTTCAATACGTCTGCGTCGGCGTTGACTCACATTATTGGATATACCTACCTACGGGTATGTTCAGTCGATGAAAAACCTCAGTTAAAGTAAGACTTAAAAGATTTAAGCAAATAAATAGTTGAACTGCGATCTCTCAGGCGAATGTGTGGTAAAACTATGTATGATAGGTGCACTAATGTTGAAATTAAAGCAGAATGCAAGGCTGAGATAAGCATTATCGACAAAATTAAGAACGGTCTTTTACGTTGCTTCGGTCATGTAGAGCGAATAGATGATGAAAGAACGCCTAAAAAAATATATATGATGCGACTGTGCCTGGATGTAGAAGTCGAGGAAGGCCGAGAAAGACATGGCATGATCAAGTTAAACAAGTGCTTGAAAGTGGGCATGTAAGAAGTCGGAATAATCAACGTGCGTGCATGAGAAGATGTATGAATGTGGAGGAAGCAAGAGAAGTATGCCAGGACAGAGTGGTGTGGCGTTCTATCCTGTCTGCCTACCCCTTTGGGGAAATGGCGTGATGGTTAGTTAGTTAGTTAAATAGAAGTTTCTCAATAATTGGTCGATTTTTTCACTCTTCTGCATCTTTATTTCTATTTTCAACCCAAAGTGTGCATATAGTTAAAATACAACCTCTTTTAACCATTATCATATTTTTCAAGTAAGTTTTTTGCCGACATTCAAGTATTGAAGAAGAATAATTAAGAATCCACTTTGTGAAATATATTTTTTTCATAATTTTTTGTTTCATTTTCCAAAAGTGAATATTTGTGCATTTTAGGTCAATATTAAAAATGACTGAGAAAGGGAGATGGTCGATGAGTGTCTATTTCCCGATTTTATTATGATATATACCTAACCTACTCACTCCCTTTACCTCACTTCCCACGTCCCTTTAATCATTCCGTCTGTCCTAGAAACATTTTTTTATCTCACTCAACTAGTTTACGAATAATTCCCTTAACTAGTTGGTCATCTCGAGTATTCACTTGCGATTTCTGTAACCTGTTCCCAGTAACCGGTAATCACGGTAACGCCTCCGGTCATCACGAGTAATCGGGTCCATCTGTTACCTCATTCACTGCCCAGTGAAATGCTTCCTACTCACAGACACATTCACGCCTGACACAGTTACCTTTGAGAATAATATAATGCCATAATGATCAAGTCAAATTGAAAGTTATAACAGTTTTATTGGGACACGGAATGTTGGATTATTTTACGAGCGGTATCTTACTCACTTGCGGAGTAAATCACGTTTACTGTTCTGTCATTTTGGTGGTCCCTGGTCGTGACACGAACTGTGATTAGGTATATTGCAAAAAAACCCTTTTAAATATCTCAATTTCCTACATTTTAATGTTTCGCTTAGCGTTTTAAAATCCGGAGAGTACGAATTGAATTGGGTTCTTCCTTTTTTATTTCAAAAAAATGATTGAAAAATTACAATATCACGAGATTTTTTTTATTTATTTTCACGATGTCATATGAATTTTCTAGCGCGGTTTGAAATAACACTTTTTCAAATCGCTCGCAAAATCCTCCATTTGGCGCGCATGCGGTGTGACGTCACAAAAATATAGGCGCTCACTACGGAATGAATTTCACTCCTTTGACGGTAGACGGGTATGACGTCATTAGACAATAACGGGCGTTAAAAATCATTCGTATTTTCGTGTTTTTAAAACATAAATTATACGGCAGCCACCATTGAAGTAAAACGGGCTTCGAATAATACAAACGAATGAAACCCTTACTAATAATTATAAACATCACACTTGCAATATTTTAATCAATGAAACGTGGAATGAATCAAAATATTTTGGTGATTAAGTTTTTTCTGTCGTACTTACGTAATGCCAGCTTGTGATGTTTTATTGCTTTGGAGATTTCAATTTCAGCTTTTGTGTGAGTGAGCCACCGAATAAAGTATTCTATATTTCGATGGAGTGAGCTAAAGCAATTAAAAATCCAATTTTCACCAGGGTTAAAATACAGTATTCATAAAATGTGTTGCCCTGGAGCTCAATAACAGATAACTATAGTTAAAAACGTGCTAACCACGTGCTAACGCTAACCATTTGACCGATCACAATGAACATACGTTCATACCACGTTCGCGTTGCCGAGCACCATAGATGATAATAAATATCGCGGCTAAACGTCAAACGTCAAATCAAGAAAGTCAACGCGCGTGTCGGATTGTTTATTATATCGACTGCTTTTCTCAATTTTGCTTGCCGAACGCCGGCTAAATGCAATACGGCACTCGAGAAAGATTGAAAGAAGATATGTGTGAAGAAGATATATCTCGGGAAATGGCTCGCGACTTGATACACTCGTTTAATAATCCCGATCGATAACTTTTAACGCGTGTTCCATTGTGATCGCGAAAACGTTAAACATCCATGGTAAGAAATCGTTATCACGTCGCTTATTACCGCGTCGATAGTGATCTGTGATCGAGCTACTGTACATAGGTACTGTAGCTCTGTAGGTATACTAAATGTATCTACTTACAAACGTACATCACATATCGCTATGGTGCCTTACCTAAAAGGTTCTCATGCAATTTAATTTAATTTATTGTATGATATAAACATCGAAGGCATGTTATCATTAATTACCGTACACTTTACATATACATAATATATGTAGTATGAACTTAAGTATTTGCACATTATTTCGGTGTACCTATATTTTAATTCAATAAATTTACCGGAAGTTAGAGGCAACTTCTCCCATGCATTTGTCTAGCAAGTGCCTAACGCTTAATGAAATTGACCCAAATATGCATCTAGTTATTTTACAGTGTAAATTCGGCTTTAATGGGGTAAAAGATATTACATTAGAATAAATATCGATCGCCATTCGCACATTTCATGAATCGTTGATTTATTTTAAGGATAAAAATCAGCTAATTGTTTATCAACATTTCTTCTCATTTCAGATTTTTAAGATTTTTATTTGAGAATGAAATTTTAAAAGCAATGCATTTATTATATTTAATCATTCTCAAGTATACATATAGATATATATATTTTACGCCTGTATGATCTTAAGTAATTGTATGTTGAAATGTTATAAACACGATTATAGTTCAATATATTGATATACTTATAGAGTACAATTTAATTCACTTATCAATTAAATAATTAATTCGATCCAATATTTTGTATATAGGTCCCTAGTAGTAAATACTTGCAATCGCCAAAAGAACGAGTTGTTTTTAATAATTCCTAGCCATACTATTATCTCATAATGCGTGAAATAAATACAAACGAAGAAATTAATACTTTATTCCTTAATTTAGTTTTAGAAACATTTTAATAAACAAAAATTCGACCAAATTGCTCAAAAACTTTTGTTTTATTTAAAAAAAAAAATTGTCAACTTGACTTGAATCTGAACTAATTTAGTATTGATGTTAGTTTTAGTATTAACCCAATATTTGTAGCACTCACTTTTTGTAGTTTTCCATAATTATGAAATGAAACGCGCTTTTGTTTTAAACTACTAACTTATTTTTAAAATTCCAACCGGTTTCGTAGATACTACTCCTTCTTCAGGGCTTTGTATAATATTTAATATTATAGTTGAAGAAGTAGTATCTCCGAAACCGGTTGGCATTTTAAAAATTAATAAGTAGTTTAAAACAAAAGTGTGTTTCATTTCATAATTCGTTATTATATTAGTATTTTTATTCCTGAATACGACCTCTGTGTAGTGACTTTTAAAATGGAGGTTCGCTTTTAAGCATTATCATTATTACACGAATACTAAGTGATCTTACAAAAAGGTCTTAAACTAATTTTATCAACTCAGTAAGGGATTATTTTTGGCATTTTAAGTTCATTTCAGAAAATATCACGTGCACTTAGCAACCCACATAAATTAATTTAAAATTTGGCAGTTTATTCAATGTCTTCTGTCACAACGTGCGCCCGAAAGGTGAAGATGATTAATCCTTTTCAGTTTATGTTAATAAATAAATTTAAATAATAGTCGAATCATTATGTGTAGCTGATCCAAGGACGCGTTGAGTAAGAAGTACTCTCTCATTTCGGTTTCAGTAACAATAAAGCATTTTATTTCAGTACATTCTCCGAACATAATGCCCGCTGAATAATTCTTGCTCAACATTGGTTACTGCTCGTATCATTTACAATGTATTATTAAATTTGGCCAACAACAGTACAATACAACCTAGAAGGCGCGCTTATTACATGTGATTGAACAATAAAACACTCCCGTTTTCTTATTAAATCAATGCCATTAAAAATATAATTACCAACGTTTTTTGTGCAATTCCGTGATTCGTTTCGCAAATTTTATTACAGATTCTACTACACATTTTTCTTTCTTTATTGAATTTCCCTAATTTCATACATTTTTTGAACAATACATTGCACCATTGGTTGCGTATAAGGGATAGTAGAAGTAGTAGTAAAAAATTTCGACATAAAACAGATTTTTTAAAGGATGGTACATTAATAATTATTTTTGCTTTTGTTTTTTCTTGGTGACCGCTGAAAAATGGTCGGTCAAACAGTCGATAAATCCGCCTCGAGTATATTTTTATACATTCTCTCGCCTTAACGAGTGCGAACTGCAGACTGCTAAGTGTTTATCTCTGGAAAGTAAGTCTATAGTGTCTAGTTAATGTGAGAGAAAAAGCTGGTTGGATTATCGCCATTTCTTGTTGCTGACCTGGTTAGTTTGCACCCAACATTGTTTTTTGCAATCAAATCGCTACAAGAATTCTGATACAATTGTAACACATTTATGACGCCATCTTTTAGGCAGACAAAAAAAGATATTTTGGTTATTAAAAAAGTAAGTGGAACAATTATTCATGGTGTACAAAACTCGTAGTACAACCCGAAAACTGGTGAATCTACATCATATTTGGAGTCGAATGTGTAACGTGAACGCTTGACAAAAAAATTTTTTTTTCTTCTCATAAAAGCTTTCATCATAGTACCGCAGATTAAGTAAAACTGCACAAATTCATATTAAAATGCATTTTTTATTAGATTTTATTTATGGATAGTATTAATTTGACTAAATACATGATTTGCAAAAAATTATACTTCGTACTCAATTTTCTCGAAAACTATGGGTCAAATAAAAAAAAAATATTCTATAAAATCGACTTCAAATATTATGTATTTTCCTTTGCAAATTTTATTCTCTGTTTCGTATTGAGAAATTTTAATTCCACGTAAAATATGTTTATATGTTTTACGCAACATGCCTCATGTCACGTATGGAAGGGTTTTATTTTTGTAATGCATAATAATTTTTTATTTTATGTTCATTCGTAGGATAGTAATAACAGGATATTAGAAATAATAAATTACGAAATATCTTGCATTTGCTAAAGGAAGTCAATTTACGAAAATGTCGGCATTAAAATTATTCAAATTCAATTTTACCAAACATTTATTATTTACCAACATGTACGAGTATGTACAATCTACGACACTGACTAATTTCATGTTATTGATTGAGCATAGCAGGATTTTTACATTTTATGCAATCAATAATTTATGAAGAATATTATTTCGGCAATTTGTTAAAATTTTTAAATACACCAAACTTAGAACTACGTAATTTGTACAAAAAATTACGTGACAAGTATCTTCTTAATCAATAAATGTTTACTGTAGCAAATTTTTGTACGGAATTTAATTATTTTCTTAGTCGTAAAAATTAAAATGACGGGATTTTTATACGGAACTTATTTAACCTAAAATTTATTCTGGTTTTTGTTACTACCTTATTAAAATTGCTGATTTTTTAATGGTTGCTGTAAAACTAATGTGATGAATTTACCCGCAGCTGTTGTAGAGTCCTGGTCTCTATCAGCTACGCTATTTTAAGCTCTTTAACATTCTTTAAATTTGCGAATGCAAAAGATAATTGCAGTCCAAAAGATTTTTAAGTGAAGTTAAATCAGGGAGCGGGAGCATCGATCAATTCAAAATAGTTTCACGATGCCACCGCTCACAATTCCCCTCAGTGCCTATCGAAAAGCGTATCGAAAATTAAACTTTATTCAATAAAAAGATACATGATTGGTCTGTACAGTGTAATATTTATCATATTGAGTATAATCAATTTGTGATGTCGTAGATAGTTGAAATTAAGAATTTTCACAATACGTTTTAGATTTCTTCTTATTAAAAATATACTGTAGGTATTCAACTATTCATGCGACGGTAAAAATATTTGTTTTTTATTGAATGGACAAAAAATTTAAAAACCTTTCGTAATAATTAGGTAATAGGTAACTATGAGAAGTTCGGATCGTTTTGAAAACACATTGATAATACTTACAAGTTTTATATTATGTACGTACGTATTGCGAGTAAGTGAATGTGCTTAATTCCTACTAGGTGGGGCAATGAATGAACGTTTCCATCTGTACACAACCGTTGTTAAGTCATTAAGAATACTTTATTTAAGCTTAACAAATTATGAGTTTGATGAAAGTTTTCTTTTGATTTATGGTTTCTCCTTAAATACATTTAAGTTTTATGTGGTAACCAAGGATTACCTTGGTTAGAAATTTCGCTACTCAGTACACATACTTAGTATTAAGTAAAAATATTTATCATAATCATATACTGTTTTTTGTCTTATGGTTTGTCTTAGGTCTCGAGTTGTTTTCCCTAAATGTTTTTTTTCATAAATAATAAATATTACGTATTTTAATATAGTATTAAATAGCCCCTTCGAAACTAATTTATTACTAATATAGTAGAGCATATGCAATTCACTATGGATTATCAGGTTTTATTACAAAAAACACATCTTAGCTAGAAATATAATTTTATTTAAATACAAAATACATATAATACGAGTATATGTATAAATATCAGTCCTATTTCTTCTTCCCATTGTTGTTATTTTTGCTGAAATTTTTATAAAATCGTAAAATGTGGCCTTATTAAAAAATAACGCTTTTTTATTTGAACAATAACAAAACGTGTTTATTTTTACTTTTCCTGAATACGTGATAATATTGTAAATCCCGATAAGAATTTTTCTTTTTTTCTTGAAACAATTTCATTCTTTCTTTTAGCATTCTTCGTGTAATTTTAATTTTGATATAAAATAACCTGTTAAAAAATTTTTGCTGTCGAAAAACGTATTCCAAACAATGTGAAATAGCTATCCTTACAAAAGTACATATGTACCTACCTGGTAATTTAATTTTTTTTTTAAAGAATTTCGTCGTTATTTTACCAAGTACCTTTATTATCTTTTTTTAGTAAATTATATGGCATTCTACATAATATTTCATCACTTTTTTTACTATTACCGTGAAAATGAATAATACATTTGTATATTTTCTTAATAGAAATCTTGATGTTGCTGAAATATGTATGTAGCATGTACTCGTATGATCGTATGTAATGATTCCCAAATCAGAATATTTCTCAACCTGTGCTACGCGGATCTATATCGTATTTTTAACGACTAATAAATCATATTTTGAAACTGTTCAATACCAAAATACAACTGAAACTGTGTATTTATATTGCGGCAAACGTTGCGTTTTTATTTTAATAAAATGACAACTACTATTACGTTTTATTTCGTAACTATGGACTATTACCAACGTCCGTCCATGTTAATAAATTAATATGTGCAAGAAGGCATTAATAAATAACAATAAAACGTGCAAATAAATATTAACTCATTTTCTTGTTTTATTATGTTGCGGGTATTCTTCGCCGGTTCGCCCGGAATTTCGTTTAGTTTCGTGGAACAGCTGAGTTCGCCATTTTGTTTACGTCTGTAATGATAATAAAAAAACTTTCGTATTTACGAAGTTCCATTAAGTTTATTGTAAGTACTTTGCACGCTGGTGGAAATGTTATTTTTTGGTTACGGTTTGCATAAAATCTTTTATTAGTACTGATAAAAAAATGAATATGATTTTGTTTGAGAATTTAATTTGAAACATGTTTTATTTATAAGAAAGTAACACTCACATTGTATAATTTTTGTAGCGTGTCGGTCATTGGAAGATAGTAACTTGAGCATTCAAAATATTGCGATTGCTTTTATTTTCCAATTTTGCTATTTACTTATTCACGTGAAATTGAAAAGCGCCCCTGCCTCTTACGTCAGTCTTAATCCCGAGTAGGCGTCGAATTCCTTATAATTTCTTAATTCATAGTAACATTATGGCTCTGTTGGCTAATGTACAAAGCCATGCATGATGCCGCTCCAGAGTATTTAAAAGAGCTTTGCATTCCAGATGAACTAGCTGAGAGACGTCTCACACTTCGATCAGCTACATCTACAGCTATAGGCAGGGTTTTAGTACCGATCCGTAATCAGCGCACAAAATTTGGAGAGCGCGCTTTTGCGGTTGCGGGCCCTGTGGCTCGGAATGCTCTCCCACCAGAAGTGCGCAACTGTGAGAGTGAAGTGATGTCTCGAAAGAAACTTAAGACCTATATGTTCTCAAAATCTTTTGATTAATTTTGATAATGGTATTTTCTACTCAGAAATTGAGTTTCCACTCATCTTAAATTTCCCGAGCCGTTAAATTCAATATTTAAAGCGCCCTTAAGGTATATTTATACGAAAACGGCGCTATATAAATTATCCATAATAATAATATTTAGATAATCGAATTCCCGTTTCTAGTAATTGAGTTAGTTAATGAGTCCATTTTCCACAAATATCAAGCCTAAACCTTTTTATACTGCCTAGATCAGTGACGTCACATAAAGGAAGTTAGTAGTTTCAGGGAGTTGTCACACCTCCAGCTCCGTCGGCGCACGGCATTATCACCTTTATTAATGAAAGCTCCAGCGGTGGACATCCCCTATCTGCGTGGCATGTCTCCCGCGGCGGTCATTAGGCATTAAGCGAGGATAAATGCCATATTTAGCCCCGTCCGTCCTTGCCCCCTGCCCGCGCGCATGCGTGCGGCTATTTGTAGCGCTAAGTCGATACAATACGTACTGCGATAGTGTGATCGGGCTATCAAAAAAAAAAAAAAAATGTTTAACAATACATTATGCTTGAAGGCCTATTACCAGATAGGTGACTATTTTGAGATCCTAACCCTTGGACGTGTTAATTTTATACTTGAATAGTTTGTTATATTATTTTTTAGTTATAATTTGTGATATTTTTTGTATATTGCAATCTTTTGTTTTTATTGACGTCAAAAATTGATTTATTTCCTATTTTGAAAAATGTTAAAATAAAATAAAATATCAGTTTGAATGTCGTGACTTATCCAATTCGTCGAACCTGTCCACTATGCCTATTTTTTTTTCTAAATTTCTTTTCTCAGTTATTTTTGTTTTTTAAATATTCATGTTCAACCTATTCTTTAAGATTTTCTCTCAGTTTTCCATTTGCCATTCGTTTTTTTATTGAAATATACGTTTCGAAATATTAACATTACTAAACTCTTGTACCTACAGTAATAGTGTATAAAGTTTAGAATAATAAATTGATTTATTTCGGATTATATTATCGTGATATGAACCTAAGCAAGTAATAACTAGTTGCTTATATTAAAATTATTGCAGTCATTGTGTCTTTTTAAAAATAGCGTGATAAAACGACTACAGATAATTTTTGTATAATAGTTATTTGATATTTTTGATGAGTATTTTCATTAAAATAATTTATCATACTTTATCTTATTACGAGTTTCGTCAAATCTTTGTAGAACCGGGAATATTTCAAGGATTTAAGATTCTAGGGGTTTTTTATATTATGTCGTTATTCAAGTAATTACAATACTTAAAAAAATATCCTCGGTGGCAACTTGTTTTAAAAATAAATTTCAATGTCAACTCCTCTATAACAACGTTCGGATGCCCACAATAGGAATTTAAATGTCTGAACTGAAATCTGAAATAGCATCAAACGATTTCTGAAGTCAGTATTTATTTTTGAAATATAATTTGCTACTTTTCATTTGATTTAAAGTAGAATATAGAAATATTGTAAATGATCGTTAAATATATATAATGACTTTTTACTTTTCCATTTATTGATCGATTGTGTCATCAGTTGTCATTAAAAATTGGCGTTTTTTTGAAATCCGTGTAATACAAAAATTGACATTTTGTAAAATGGTGTTTTGTGATGCATAGACATAAAAAACATATTAATTCATCAGACATGTGTTTTCTGGACATCATTTTAAAAAAAATACTATTATATTTATATTCTCCCAACCCAGATTTGTGCATTGTAATTTTTCCCGTGTCGTTGTTTTTGCATTTTCATTTACTATTTACGAATCCTCCTAGGCTATTTTATGATTTCCTAACTTATATTTACGCGTACCTACCCTACATACCTATGCATACATTGCATAAGTAATTAATCATGTTCCCAGATATTTTTGTTACTAAAATAAAACACTTAAAACACGTAAAAAAAGGGCCTATAACTGAACCCGTATTCAAAGGCTAGTAGTCTAGTGAGATTAATTTATATTTGATGCTTGCGGGATAAAGAAAAGAGGTCAAATATATTTTTGCTCAAGAATTTAAATCCATTTCTTTTACAGTGAATTTCTTAAAATAATAATAGTTTTTCACGTCTAAGGTATTATGACAATACAAAAAATAATGTTTTTTTTCTTTCAATTGATTTTTTTTCTTCATAATTTTAAAATTCATCAACCATTTTACCACTCAATGGTTAACAAATTAAGTTTGATTTCCTACCAATGTCAATAGTGCTGACAAGTGGTTTGCCCGATGCCTCTTATTTACGATTTACTTCACGTCGAGGGTGAACTAAAGACTCATTTTTCAATTAGTGGGAAAAAGGCGTGACGTGCTCCAACACCGTAACACTGCGCCGCTCACGATGATTAGACGCCTTAATACCGCATGCCCACTTAATGTAAAGAAAAATAACCTAGGTCGAGACGGTGTGGCCGAAAGTTTACCGTTTCCTGGCCGGAGTCGCACGGCACAATATTCCTTATCCTTAGTAGTGAGTACGTAGGAACGTAGGCACCATTCGGAGCCTCGCGTGGCTGTCTATCTTGTACCGCGTACGCATAGCAAGTAGACAAAACACAACGGAATCAGCCAACCCTCAACTCGGCCCCGGCGTAAAAATGCTCCAGATACTCTACCATCTTTCCATACAGTTTTATGTCATTTTCTTGCCGAGCCATCGGAAAACGGACCAGCCAGTCTCTGCTGTGTTTCCGCTTTCCACACTACCGTGTACCCCTCGGCCGGCTCGCTTATTGATCCTGTGACGTCACGACCACGCCCTCCCGCACCCCGCCCCCGCCGTCAGACGTAGATATTCAATTAGTCCTTATCCACCCGAGTGATTCACGAGGCACCGAACGTAAAGGTCCCCATTTAATATTGATGTCACTTCCCGTGACAAGGCGGAGGGTAGGCACCCCCTGAAGGCTGAGGGCTAGTGGCTGAAGGCTGGGGGCTGGGGGCTGGGGCCGGGAACTGGGTGACACGTCGCTCGGAATACAAGAGCGCGTGAGATATTAAGGAAACTGAGCTACTACCAAGACTACTATTGAATATGTGTGCCGTAAGATTTTGTATGCTCACTTTTTGCGCATCCGGCCGCAGTGTGTATAATATTTTGTTCAATGTTTGACAGGTACAAAAAAAATACTGTTACGTTTTCTATTAGATTATTTTTAAACTATTTCCGCTCTACTGACCTTTAAACTTTACACTTGGGGCCTGTGCGATATGCAAAATACATTACATACATTGAAATGGGTTATTCGCTGTGCTTAAGATTTTTATTTAAACATATGGTTTGCATAAAATTAGCATTGACAGTACGTGAGTACGTGTATTTTTTAAAGTTTAGATTGCAGTTTTAACGACTTAACCTATCTATAGTATAAGGTATATGTATATACAAAAGATAAAAAGGTGATATTATGAAGAGCCAGGGTGCTTAGCACAAACAGACACCGAGATCTAATTCCAGATCGAATTTATCACTTTGTATGGAAAATCATTGCTAGCTAAGAAATTAACGTATTCTAATGGCATTGATTTTCCATGCAAAGTGATGAATTCGATCACGATATTTGTTTATGCGAAGCAACCAGTACTGCCAGTACCCGGTACTTATGTCTCTAGCAATATATTACGTCCACTATACACCGTGTCCCACGATGAGTCCGCGAAACTCCAGAGAAAAAAAATATTAAAATATGAATAAAAATTCACGCGTGTAATACCGTCAATTTTTGAACTGGCTCACACCACGTGACCTGCACCAATAAGCGCGAAGAAATCACATATTTTTGAAACTTAAACTAAAGATTCTCAGATATGAAATTCGAAAAAAAGAAAAACTGAATGTCCGTACAAATAGGCGTACAGAGCGGACCCCCCACTGTATAAAAGATAATATCCAGTACCCCGCCCACCTGCCACCGCCACCGCCGCCACCCCCGCCTCTGCCGCGGCCGCTAGCACTTCAAACAGAAGCCAGTAATACACTCGTCGCTTTTTTATGAATACTTTTTTAAATTTATTATTGGAAATGCCCGGATCAAAAAAATTTTATAAGGATTTTTTCTCAGAATACCATGAACAATCACCCTCCGGAGTTTCTGCGGTCTCATCGTGGGACACGGTGTATACTTTGCCGCCAATGGTCCAATGTTGGTGTGGGTAGATTTTGTGTGATATAAATTATCTGGCTGTATAGAAGAATGAATTACTAAGTTTGTAGGAATAAAGTCTACTTTACTTTTCAAACCTCTGCCTTATTTTAGGTACGTAAACCGTGTCACTAAGGAACAAAAAATATACCACCATTTTTATATCATCACTCTTGCAGTATGACGTGCGCTTTCAGTTTTATTTTTAATCTCGCGTACACTTGTGACACTTTATGCCCGGGGAAACATTCTAATAATGCATAATTATTTTTTTCGCAGCACTTCTTCGTACGCGACATCCTATTATGACATCACTCCTCATACTTGTTAATTTTCAGTTAACGCTATTGATAATTGAGGCGTTAACCACACAACCACGCACCAAACCATAAACCGGACTAGAAAACACACATCTTAAATCAATAATATATTTATTCCCAACTATGCCACGTGAAAATTGCGTGAGTTAGATAATGTTAACAGAGCGTAGTGAGTGATATTTACTTTTTATATAATTGGTAAATATTATAGGATGACCTAATACAATACAAATAATGTTGTGTGAGAAATAGGGAAATTTGGGCAATACCTACCAATTAACAATATTTTGAGAATGTCGACAATTTTCTGTATTACTAGGTAAAATAAAATTTCCTGAATGAAAAGAGATTGTTTACGTGATATATTTTCAACATCATCAGTTATGGTAGGATTGTATAAGTTGTAACACGTACCTCGTAATAAGTACATATCCAACCTACCTGTAATAGAACACGACATGTATTTAAAAATGAGATTTTTTTTTTTTATATTTTACTTTATAATTGGGTAACAATTGTATTTATTTATTTGATTAGAGAACATACAGCTAATAAATGAGGAAAAAAAGCACACAGTTAGGAAATCAAAAATTGAAGCCAATTACAAGTTCTCTTAAATTATTAACAATACATTAACAGTCAAAGAATTATAATGCAATCATAAATAAATAAATAAGAAGAAAGAAAAAAGAGAAAAAAACAACATTGAGCAGCTTCAGCACCACTAACAACGATCCGCTGCAACTATCAGGTAAAAATTTCATAGAAATTTTCAAGTGTGAGACAGGAAACACAATTTTAATTCTGTAAACTTCCTATTATTATTGTCTGGATACAGATAAAAAATAAGTAGTTCAGTACACAGTTTAAATATTACATAACTATAATGTTGCCGTAGCCATGAGAAAACTTTGTTATATTGTAGGGATGGATGAGAATGTGATAAGTAGATAGTAGATACAAATTCACTATCGATTTTATACCTCGGTTATCAGAAAATTGTCAGGAGCATTAAGTGTGAAATATTAGGATCACTAACTAGCTATCTCTCCCGGATATGATATCTACACACTTACACATGCCTAGATAGGTGTAATACTCACATACACACCCTCACAGCATGTCATATCTTGAGCCTTTAGTCAATAATACCAGCAAAAGCTTATTAATTTATGAGGTCGTTTCTAAAATAAAAGTATGAGAATCGAATACAAAAACGTTATAGTCATTTTTATTGAAACGGGTGGTGGTCCAGTGGGTAGCGTCCCGATTTTTGAGCCTAGAGATCCCTGAATCGAATTTCCACTTCACCATTGTCTATGAAGATGTTTTTTTTTTACATCATTCATTCAAAATAAATAAAGTTTCAGGGGGCAATGCATGTCGAAATAATGCAGTACCTTATGCACTAAAATAATCGTAATGAAAAGTTAAAATACCTCTTCAAACATTAGATTAAAAGTTTGCTGAAAGTTAAATGAAAGCTGAACCAAGTGTTGGCTGTTGGCAACATCAGCTAACTTTTCCAGTGATGTAAGTTGTAAAATTGTATAATTTATAAAATAACCAAGGAAAGCACTCAAATTTTTCAGCGTCGTTACCAAGATCCACCTCCATGCGCTTCTGTCTAATTCTCTTCAGCGCTCCGATCACCAACGTATCCTATCGTATCACAACTGCGATATATCTACAAGTGGATACGTTGGTGATCGCAGTGCAGAAGTGAGATCTTGCAAGTATGTAGCACCAAATAATTTTATATATATTATCAGTTTGACTGTAAAAAACGCGTTACAAATTAAAAATAATTCATACCTTTTTTATTCGAATTTTTTTAATGCGCGCCCATTCGTGCTTCTCGTAGAATTTCGCGTAGCGAAACGCTATTCGCCTCACTGCTTATTTAGTTTATTGACCAATCAATTAGCATCTTAATCATGACCTAATGGTGCATAGGGCACTGCTTTGGTACACCACGTTCAGTGTTTCTTGATAATTTATTACAGGAAGGTCTAGTGTCATACTCACTTGAAAACTAAAACTCTACAATTCGCTAAATGGTCCGTTAAACCAATGAGCAGCGAGACGATCGTTCTCCGTTGATATCGTATATCGTGGCGATGATCAATTTGCCCGGTGAGGCGTGGTGGAGTCTCCCAAGGTGGCGAGTCGCCCAAGGTGGCGAGGTGCCACGACAAGGGTACCGGCCACGTGCCCTCCCACGTCACCCCAAAGACAGATATATGGACACCGCGCGTCACCGTCCGAAGCAGATTGATCCTGTTCCTGTCCTTCGTGGAAGTAAGAAAAATGTCACCCTGTCTCACTTGTCAGGGAACATCCTTGATGTCAGGCCTTAGATCGAATACGATTACTTACTTTTCTAGCGTGATGCAGATCCACTAAAATGGGTTTTAAATTATACCTAAATCCCATGAATTTACGGATACTTGTTTTGGTCATGAATGAGATAGTATCTACATCTACAGTCACGTCGTTGAAAAGAAAATCGAATTTTAAAGTACGAAAAATTTAGTTGTTGTTTATTATTTTGAAGCTTTGTTAGCAACCTAGCTTTTTTGGTTTTGATTGTAATAATTGAAAATGTTTTTAAAAACTTTGTAAATAGGTATATATTTTTAGAGAAAAATCGGTTGGTTTTTTTTCGACAGTGGAAGGTAACTCAGTTATACCTAGTTATTAATATTAGATCTAGTCCCAAATACGTCGCAGAAGCTCTCACTTTCCGTTTTCAACAATGAAAACATGACTCGATATTTTTCCAATGGTTTTTATTCGTGTTATTATTTTTATACTTTGTATCGCACTAAAAATAAACGCATGATCGGCATACCTAATCTTTATTATTCATAACCCATTCTGAAGGCAGTACAAAATGGTATATTTATGGCATGAGCCGAGTCGACGATACGTAGATACTATAAAGTAACTTATTACACACAGCGTGATTTGCATATTAGTACTAGAGCGAAGCGTTATTATAATACCACCCCCTAGCCCTAGCTAATGCCCACTTTATATGAGACAGTTTCTTGTTCAGAAAACTACACAGTTTCTTGTTCAGAAAACTGTGCAGTCTGTCAAACTTCTGTCAAAAGACACGCTAAATATGTGTATTTTTGAAACGCGATTGTAAGTTATTATCGTATGTTTGCTCTCAGGAAATTGTATATTTAGCTAATTATGTATATATGTTATTGTTTTTTTACGTATTTAAAAGCATACAATAAACCAATGTCTATTTAAACGTTTACATAAAAAACATTGACTGTCATGTCAGCTTAAATCTGACACTAGCACACAGTTTTTCATGCAGTTTTACCTTTATACGGGACCGTTTTCAGACTGCACAGAAAACTGTGTAGTAAACTGCGCCATATAAAGATAGCTTAAGAATGGCTCTACGGCTTGCGGCACGGCGCAAAAGGCGTCAACAATAATCTACAACACATGTTTAGTACTTTTCTTCTATAGAATCCTTTTTTTTACCGTTAAAAGTGACATGAAACAAACTTTCTGTCAGTGTGTATACACGGGCGCTGTTTTTATATTCTACCGCTTTGTAACCACCCTCCCTGTATATATGCCAACGTTTTACCTGTTGCCAACCTCACACCCACACTCGCACGTATTGTACACTCTTATATCTTTTAGCATGCGACTGTATTGTCGGCTAAACTATTACTACCAATCATGAGTCAGCTAATATTTAACTAAAATTCCATAAATTATTACGCTGGTGGCTAGATGATAACGAAAGTGACACAAAATGTGTGTTTTCAGTAAGTTATTCATATTATAATTATTATGTATGCAAAACACTTTTAAACACTTTAAGATATATGGATTCATGTAGACACTTACGTACTGTGAAATTATCCCTAAAATTGTATAAAAATAGTTTAACGCCTACATAAAAAACATGATCTTTAACTTTATCTACACATCTACCTACATGAAGTGTGTACCGTAACTTCAGCGAGTTATGATGACTCCCTCAGCACTGTGCTCTCTTTATAATGTTTTGTCTTCAGAGAGCGACAAATTTAATGTTATGTAGGAAAACTCACCAAGTAGACGTACTTTTTCTGTTTTATCTCCCAGCATCCTTTGAGTTTTCTAACGAACTGCTTTTATTCATTTCTGCTTACGGATTTATACAGAATTCGGAATAGTCTAGGTGCTTAAAACATTTTTACATAAATACTATTTTATCAATGTTATTTATATTCTTACGATTTAGCATTAGTAGGTATAGGTATAGATATCAAGTTGATGTCCTTCAAATTATCTAAAAACACGTATTAGTCTCACCTTGAACATGAACTTTCTTAATTTGTTATATCGGGGTCAAATACGATGGCATCTCCGCCTGTTTCTCCTTATAGCATTTCAAACCTAATGAAGTAAGTTTATTTTAATTATTGATTTAAAAATACTAGCCTAATTTTGACGGCTAATTAAATTCAGCAACTAGTCTAAAAATAGGTAAACTAAATAAACGCGCTCCCCGTTTTCCTAAAAAAATATTTCTGCGCATGGCATTCATTACCTCTGTAAGGTATTAAGGTACTCATTTTCATCTTGAAAAGTTTTTCCCGCTTACTAGGTTTCTCTTTAATATATGATGTAAATATCTACCTAGCAAACTCGTTTTACTTCGGTTTGTTGTATGACGCACACTACAAATTTAGTGTATTAGGGTTTAGGGCATCTCCTGAAGCAGTACCTACGCAGATTATTTTGCTAACATGCTTTCAAACAAGTTTTGATTAACTTTCGCTTTGCTATTATTGTTTCACATATTTCCAACACTCGGCATTTAAAGTTGAAAGCGTCTTTAAAGTTCGGTGCGTCAATTGAGCTGTGAGCTTTGCACTCACGATTACCAGGCTTAAACTCCTTCAAGAGTGGGTGTATTTCTTATACCTGTGTGTTTAATTACCGCGGCATTTGGTTCCAATCGCTTTTCTGCCGAGTTCTGCGGAAGAGATTCGAGTCGTTCCGCTCTGCGGGGATTTGCCGGGTAAAGTTTTTCCTCGCGCGGGCAGAGTTGAGGAGGGGTATCGATTTGTGGGGAAATGTGGGTCAGGGCGGGGGAGGGGGTAAGAAGCCGACGGCTAAACACACTGAACAGGTGGCCGGCATTTCAGGCGCGATTTTTTCCCATTTCAGTCACAACACTCATTTTCAATTTGTCGTGTTAGGAACCACTTTTTCATCAACTCTGGTGTGTGCTCACACGGGCTTGTTTTTTTTAAATACAATTAAATACCTACAGTAGCAAAAATAAAAATACGGAGACGTCACATGCACCAAAAATAAACGCTTTATTTATACGCCATATGTAATTAATTTCCGTTTTTAGTTTTTGTAATATAAAAAATATATGTTTCCTTGCTTTAGCCGGATTTGTAGCTTTAAGAACACCACACGAATTCCTTTGTACCTAATTACTTGTACGCTATATTGTGTACAGGCTCGTAATACATAATATTTGTGTTAAGTAAAAGGATTTGTTTCCCAACTCGCGCTACTTTCCATGTGGGAGATTTGAAGGATGTCTGCCTTTGGCCTACTTTGAATTTTTCGCATTCTCTTATTCGATGAGTAAACCACAAAAACTCATCAGGAGAAAACTGTTCATTTATTCGAAGTAATTGTTTAGGTTTTACGAGCGTGGTTTTAAAGGAGTCTGTGGTTTTTGAAAGTCTGGTTCACTTTACTGTCTATTTGTTGTCTTGCCTTTGTGTATTAACGGTGATTTGTTTGTTTCCCCCAGTTTCTTGGATGACCTGGACCGACTGGGAGCCAAGGATTACCAGCCCACGGAGCAAGATATCCTCAGGACGCGTGTCAAGACTACTGGAATCGTTGAAGTCCACTTCTCATTCAAAAACCTTAATTTCAAGTGAGTATTCATTATTTTTATCGCCCCTTTCGACTTGTTAACTAACAAAAGGGAAAGGATAGAACGCCACACCACTCATACATACTTTGGCTTTTTCCACATTCATAATTCTTCTCATGCACGCGTGAAATTTTTGTTAATTGGGTTCTTCCCGATTTTTTATTTTTGATTTCAAAAAATTGATTGAAAAATTACAATATCAAGGGAATTTTTAAAAAAATTTACGATATCATATGAATTTTTTAGCGCGGTTTGAAATAGCTCTTTTTCAAATCGCTCGCAAAATCCTCCATTTGGCGCGCATGCGGTGTGACGTCACAGCAATATAGGCGCTCACTACGCAATGAATTTCACGCCTTTCACGGTGGACGGGTATGACGTCATTAACCAATAACGGGCGTTAAAAATCATTAGTATTTTCGTGTTTTTAAAACATAAATTTTTAAATGAAAACAAAATTTTTGATTATTGTGTTTTATACCGATGGAATTGTAAAAATATACTTTAAATATTTATAACGTTTTCAAGGATATTCATGCTATCGGGAAGAACCCTACTGATATCAAATACTTTTTTTTTTATTTCCCACGAGTTGCATTATAACTCATTTTGTTATGTTTAGGCTAAGAAAACTTACGGTGCGGTGGTGCCATATTACCATGTATTATTATTTAGGCGGAAAGTAATTATTCAATTAGTTTACAGTATTAAAATACCATTTTCAAACAATTTTGTATTCACTAAGTCGTGAAAATACAATGGATCGGTGGAATTGACTATTGTTGTCGCGAAATGACAAGAAAATATCAATATTATTGCATTAACAACCTTTGCGGCTACTTTCAAATTAAATATATTGTTGGACCGACACACATCGATCTCGAATTCATCACTTTGTATGGAAAATCATTGCCCTTAGCGTACCTACGTTAATTTCTTCGCTGGCAACGATTTTCCATATAAATTGATGAATTCGGACTGGATGTTTGTTTATCGACTTTGAACCGGGTATGTGTTTTTTTCTATCTGAAAGCTCAAAGCGCTCTGAATATACTAAAATATTACAATATTCTTTTTAGTAAAATTCCTAAATCGTTACAAGTTTCAAGTTCTCAAATGACTGCATTATCTCTGTTAAATACAATGATATTAATGTATACACACACATAATTATCATTGGTTAAATATAGCTTGATTAGAGTGTCAAACTGTATTATTTAGTAACAACATTTTGAAAGAATACAAATACTTGTTGACAAATTACTGGATTATACCCATGCTGGGCTGATATCAGATATTATTGATATCTCAACAAAGACAGAGAAACTCTGGAAACGAATGTGGGTTATCTAGGCGTTTACAGGTCATAAGACCTGTCATTGGCTGGGTTAAGTGGCCACTTGATGTATTACAACATTCCCCATTCCGCCCATCATCTGACAACCATGTATGACAAATTTTTGAAACTTGTATATATGTTGAGTTTGTACAGAAGAATCCTCACGCGAGTTGTGTTTTCGACAGATTTTAATATTTTTAATATTTTTTTTCCCTATAGTGACATCTGTTGAGAGAATAGATAAGCATTTTTATTATTTAGTTTTAAATGGTTTTAAATGGTTTTAAACCCGATTTTAAATAATATTATTTTGGTTTATATGTGAAGCACTTTATTTAATATATATATATATAAACATGTCAGATACGAAGAGTTTTTAGTTTAAATCACTCGTTAGACATCATTTAATGATAGTATTTGTTTGAAGCAAGTCCCATACAAGCTATATCAGACTAGATTCATAGAAATTCTAACATGACGAACTGTCATTAATCAAGCTAGGTATATTTAACAGACTGTAGTCCCTTTCACTTATACATATTATTAGGTATGTATTACCAGTTTCCCCTTGCAACACGTTCATTCAGCTCATCCACTATGAGAACAGATCTGAACTTTGCAACTTTTCTCATCTCCAAGTTTCCCTTGATCCGGACGTTCCCTTGTCGCCAAATGCACTAACGAATATTATTATTATCTACTCGTACCTACTTCGTGGGAAGTGACTCGATTCGCTAATTCAAAATCCGAATGCGACACATGTTTTAGACGGTCTCCAAATAAAAAAAACACATTCTTGACTTGGTATTTATTACATTCATACATCTTCTCATGCACGCACGTCGATTATTCCGACTTCTTACATGCCCACTTTCAAGCACTTGTTTTACTTGACCATGCCATGTCTTTCTCGGCCTTCCTCGACTTCTACATCCAGGCACAGCGCATCATATATTTTTTTAGCGTTCTTTCATCATCCATTCGCTCTACATGACCGAACCGACGTAAAAGACTTTCTTAATTTTGTCGATAATGCTTATCTCAGCCTTGCATTCTGCTCTAATTTCAACATTAGTGCACCTATCATACATAGTTTTACCACACATTCGCCTGAGAGATAGCATTTCAACTGCATTCAATCTACTTTCATCTTATTTTTCCAACTCCATGCTTCGCTTCCATACATAAGGGTTGGTACCTGAACTCCATTATGCACTGCCAATTTTAGCCTCTTTTGATAAGCACTTATTAGATACTACCGACTTTAAGACACCATTAACTCTGTTACCGGCACTTACCCTCCTTTCAATGTCCTTGTCCATATTGGAAGCATGTTCACTATCATAAGATTTATTGTAAATTTATTTCGTGAGATTATCTAGAAGTAATTTAATTTTTAAATACGTAAAATTAGCCATCCTTAATTTGAATGTCTATTTAACATCATCAAAGAAATTTATTAAAAATAATTGCAATATTTAATTGTATGGTTCTTCTTCCCTTGATAATGACAAATAATGTATAATATTTGTATTTAGGCACGGTCGACAGCTAAAATTGTATTTTTCAACACAATATTTTTGTCGTTCAGTTCAAACTTTTATATTTGCCAAAATTATACGCAAACGCAACACAGCATTTAGTAAAAGTGAATAGGTACTAAGATTTGTGACTATACACGGTGTAACAAAACTCGATGTACCTACAAGCAAAACCAGTGAATCTACGTCATATTTGGAGTCGATTTTGTAGAATAGTTTTTTTTTATTTGATCCATAGTTTTCGAGAAAATTGAGTACGAAGTTTTTTTTTATAATTTTTTTGCAAATCGTTATCAAATATCATTTACTTAGTCAAATTAATACTATTCATAAAGAAAAAAAAACTTATTTTAATAAGAATTCAAGGAATTTGACTTAATAAGCTTTTATAAGAAGAAAAAAAAAATTAAACCTTGATTCAAAAGTTATTATAGATTCACCAGTTTTCGGGTTGTACTTCTAGTTTTGTTATTATTTGTGAATATGCCCTATTCATTTGGTCTAAGTACAAAATGAGCTGCAGTTGTGCGATACGAGAGTTATTTTTCCACGCAGTCGTTTCCTGCAGTGCCTATAATAATATTACCACAATATCTACATGTGAAGTGAATGTGCGGTAATTGTTCGTGTTTTATTTTGGTCGGTTGACCACAGATTTAATGTATCGGTCAGACTTTCCCGTGATTAATTCATTAATAATCGTAATTATTATTTATTTAAAAGCCGGTATTTTTTCCTCCAACGCGCAACGAGCAGAATGCAAGGCTGAGATAAGATTACTGACCAAAATGGTGTAACATATTAGTTCAGGAAAATATAGCGAATAAACGACGAAAGAACAGCTTAGTATGATTTATGATAGGAATGTTTCTGGGTACCAACCCAGAAAAAAACTCGTTTTTTTTCTTCGTAGAATGAATACTAAACTTCAAGTTATTTTTTCTGATGGTTCTTTAAAATGGTATTTACTGTTTTCGTAAATAGGTACAAAAAATTACTTCTAATATTCTTTTATGAATTTTATAAACGAATTCACGAAATATTCACGAAATTCTATAGTTTCGCATAAAAATACAGAATTTATAATATTATGTCGGAAAACAGATTGAGAATTCGGAAAAAATCTTTAATTTTTCATATTTCGCACAAAACTACGTTTTTCGCATTAAATTCGAAAATGTTAGTTATTTTTATTTTTTCTTTATCATAAGGTTATCCAATCTCTATCTAGGTATTATTTACAATATGAGACACCATTTTGCTACTGTAAATTTAATATTTTTACACCTTTATCCATTACCATAAAGTTTAGCCTAATTAAAATTAATACCTCTATGAAACATATTTTTTAAATTTTTTTAATTAAAAAAAATATATCATTCCTTGTTTATGTCACCTGTGTAACTGACCGCACCTTTAAAAAAAGTCATGTTTACTGTACGGAATAAAGGAAAATATTACTACCCAAGGATATAGACATTCTTTATTTTCCCTAGAGTATGCATAGTTTACACTTCATCAGAACATGTATAAGGTGTACCCACTCCAATATAAGCTAGCCGATGAACTCACGTGTATGTACAATACATGTACACCACATGGACCACATATACCACATGGATGTATGAAAAATTATAGAGTGTGAAAGGTTATAAATACATAAATTTTTATTATATTTTTAAAATACATACATTTCAAAATGGTTTATGTGTGAACAGGCATTGCAAATGAATATAAAATAAAGTAGCAATTTCATCCTTAAAGTTATCAAGCTTTGACATTTTACAATGTATTAAAACACAACTACAATGGTGCATTGCATTGATTCATTAAGTGCAGTGAATCATAAAGGCAAGATCATTCCGGTCCGGAATCAGTCCGGAATTAGTCCGGTTTCATCAAGAAAAGTTAAAGTTAAAGTCAAGGCTAAATTCAAATAATAGTTGCTTTTGCAACCAATTTTGACATAAAAGGAACTATTATTGGAATTTAGGCCTGACTTTAATTTTGACTTTTTTTGTGCAACTGGACCTTAGAAGCTCCAGTCCAAAAATGTCACATATGAAATATATTTTTGTGAAATTCATATTCAAATAAATATTTTATATTGATATGCAGATATCATATCAACATAAAGAAAATAAATTACGAAATATATTTTTGGGTTAAAAATAAATAGCTTTTTATCAATAAACCCGCTGGCAATACTTTGCTGTGTACAAGTAGTTAGAAATAAAAAAATTAACAATTTATTTATTTATGCATTTACAAAACCTCAGTCATTACAGAATATAATATTATAAGATGTGGAGCATTAGTTTGTATGACCAATAACGGGTTTTGAATAATATACCTACTGTTTTTTTCATTTATGTATGATTTAAAGGATATTAATGAATCTCTTTTCTTCTTGCAGATTGTTTGACGTGGGTGGACAAAGATCTGAGAGAAAAAAATGGATTCACTGCTTTGAGGATGTCACCGCCATCATATTTTGTGTGGCAATGTCAGAGTATGATCAAGTTCTACATGAAGATGAAACAACGGTATCTATCATACTTCCGATATTAATTATTGCCTCATTGTATTCTCATAAAAAAATATCCACTTTTTATAAAGTTTGTACTAGACTTAGTAGACTTATGTAAGTCAATGATAATAACTCAAATCGTCGCCTTGGTGGTGAAGAGAGTCAACCCACATACAATACATATGGGGTTTAGTTCTCTTCATCACCACGACGACGAAATAGGTTCCTTTTACTAAGCCACTATATTTACATATAGTTATACTTTGGTACAATGCTAGTCCGTTTCCAATCAGAAATAACATAAGTATAATTTATTGGAAAAATGTTTGGAATATATCGCAATAATAATTGAATTTGTGGAGCGGATATGGTATGATGATGATGGTACAAACTACTTGCCAACTGTCTTTTACCGCTTTCTTTGTAGTGGTCTCTTCATTTTCTATTTTGAGTTTTGTCATTTTTCTCCTGGACCAGTGATATTAACTAACATCCTGGATTTGTATTGGTATTATCTTTGTGCTGTACTTTTTTAACCTGAAACCTGTAAATTGTACCTGTTTATTTAAATTAATTTTATGTTTATGTCTTCATGTTTATTTCTTAATTGATTCGTAGATACTAAAAATTATTTTCTCATTTTTCAGAATCGAATGCAGGAAAGTTTAAAACTGTTTTGATTCAATCTGTAACAATAAATGGTTTACGGATACGTCAATCATCCTCTTCCTCAACAAGAAGGATTTGTTTGAGGACAAGATTCGTAAATCCCCTCTCACCATATGTTTCCTGGAATACGCAGGTGAGTAGAGTGTTGGTGTGGTGGTGTGGTGTGGTGTGGTGTGTGGAGGCCGCAGCACTAATTCCCTGTCTCTCTCCGCAGGCGCGCAGGACTACAGCGAGGCGGCCGCGTACATCCAGGCGCAGTTTGAGGCCAAGAACAAAGTCCACCACCAAGGAGATCTACTGCCACATGACGTGTGCCACGGACACAAACAACATCCAGTTTGTGTTTGATGCCGTGACGGATGTCATCATAGCCAACAATCTTCGCGGCTGCGGACTGTATTAGTAGCTCCACTGTTTCATTTCTAAGGAAACCAAAATGTCTCACTCATGTTTACACAAATGGAATCCTTCAAAATCCCGCACCGGTCGGCGGTCTTCTAAAAGGCGTAAAATCCTTTGTTTTAATCTCCGTGAATGGAACTAAATATTCAATAAAAATATAACTATTAGAATTATTGTACAGATAAAAGTTCCATTTGTTAGGAAATAAATTATCTTTTTGTAAGAGTAGTTGAAAAAAGTCAGCCGAATATAGCGGACGAGCGTTTTAAGTTATTCCGGTAACCCAGTACGCATCCATAATGTTACGAGCATCTTATATCACTAGAATCGGAGATAGTAATCTGTCGGTTGTACAAGTATTATTCATTTCCTTACTAAATCTTCTCGGCCAGTGTAATTACTTGATTCCGATTATTTGAGCTTTGTTCCAGAAAGAGAAACAGTGTGAAAGTGAAGTAAACATGAGTTCCACTGTGATGGCATGTTATAATTATTATATACTTACTCTTATTTATACTATGTTTTAATCCAAGTATGTTATCACCAAGCTTCCATTTTGGTTGATGCTAGAAAATTTTCATATTTGTACAACTGTAAATTTGACCAATTTCTTGTCACTATAAACTGTTGAGAAAGCGATGTTTTGTGGAGTATTAGCCAAGTTAACGGAGTTGTCTGCCAGTTGACAGTACGAGAATAGAGTACTTTTCTAGGATAATTGTTTCCTCAACACTTTTCTGTGACAATATTGTGAAACTAAGGATCAAGCTATGTTCATCATTTTATTAATCAAGATTACCGGCAACAAACATTGTGTATGTAAAGAATGCTGTCTTCGTATAATATTACATTAATTATTTAAAAATAAATATAAAATATTGTAATGAATGATACCTAATAATAAAAGTTAAATAATGTAATGATAATGTTCAGATGGATAAACAGGATGTTTGATTATTTGCGTCTCCTACCACTGCCACTCTTTTTCTCATTTTGTATATTCTATGCATGTGTATGTGTAAAGATACAATTTTATACAAACTTAGTCACTGAGTAACAATTTATTATTTAACTTAATTTGTTTTAAGAGAGTACATATAATAAACAGTGGCAATTATCCGTTTGTTATTTTACCAATAACTAATTTTGTTATGAAACACCTCAACTAATTTAATAAATCTCTTTTTCCTGTTCTACCCTAGTTAAGATTAAAACAAGTCAGTGATAGAAATGCTAAATAATGCAACACATGGACCCAGGCATTAACAGTAAAGTTGTAGAATAAGAAGTTAAATAAGGAATTATTTGCAAATGAAGTTCTGTGTTTATGTTTGTTACAAATATTTCACTAGCACATTATGACTGCTGATCAGAACTTGTTCATTTTCTCTGTGCAATCATGAGCTATGTATTTTCTCCTTAACCTTAGTGTAAGCAGTCTATATCTCACTGAATCTATCTTAACAGACTATTATGATCTCTAGTTTAATCAGTCCAGCAAGTAACTTTCCAATATTTGTTCTAAGGTTTTCCTGACAAACATGTATTTTTATAAATGTTTATATATTTTTGTACTCTACATTATTCTGGTATAAACTATTTTAGTTTTTACTTTGTGTATTTTTTTAAGTTTGTTTCATTCATTGGTCAAATTCTTTATTTAAGACTCAAATTGGGGAAATACTAATTAAATTGACAGATTTCATATTTGACCATTTATTCATTCCATTTGTTATTTTTAGCGTTGTTAAATACTTAAGATTTTGCCACTTTTTCCATAACTGGAAGTGAATTCTATTTTATTACTTTTTAGTGAACATTGTATTTATTTTTACTTAGAATCTCCTTTTTACACAATATTTTATCTAAAACTTTTTCTTCTTATTGTGCGCTTGGAATCATGAATCATGTATTCCGTATAATTGACAAACTATGTTTATTTTTTCTATTCATGTATTTTTAGTTATGTTAGTGATACATTATCTCGAATATATTTTTTTTATTACATTTATAAATTTAATGAAGGTTTCACGTTATTTTATATTTAAAGAGCATTGTAAAAATAACCAGTCGCACAATTTAAGGCACATTTTATTCAATTAAAGTTGAATTTGATGGTGAATCTATTGACTTTATAATCAATTGGATGAGAAATAATAATTAACATTAAAACAACAAATAGTAATTATGTACTTGGTGTTTACAAAGAAATGGAAATTCGACCATTTAAAATTACAAATAACTAGAATTCAAATTAAAATCATGTTTGTTGATAAGTTGAGCAGTTCCGCATGCGACGTTTATATTTCGGTACCATTGTGAGGAATGGGAAAACTCACATTTTCCTTTTCCATTTGGATTAAAAAAACTTTCACAGAGCACAAACATACTTGGAAATTTATAGTGCAAGTTTTTCAAGTGCTCCGAGTGTACGCTAATATAAAATATTATTATAAATTTTCCAGCCAATTGAACAAACTTAGTATCCGCACAATTCTAAATGAGAAATGGATTTAAGCATTGAGTTGAGTGTAAGCAGTGAGTATTGTATTAATAATGATAATATTGAATACAAAAGAAATTGTAGAGTGATCAAGTTGTGTACATTTTATGCTAGAATAGATAAAAGCGCGAAATATTACCTTTTACTTCGTTAATCGGAATACAGAACCAACCTACAATATTTCAATAAAGAATGCTCATAGTTTCAAAGGTATCACTGTACCTTAACTGTTTGTATCTAATTCTACATACATACTTCATGACACAGTAATATGCTCCATTACCAACTTGGTCTCATGTTAATGAGTGAATTATCCCATTACCCAATTACCATACTCCGATTTAACAGTTTACGAGGCTTCGAAAGCCTTTTGTATTTTTGTAAATAAAAAAGTGCTGATTCGGTGTTTAATATAAATATAAATCAGGTTGATTTTAGGAGTTATCCAGGTTCGCAGTTAAATTATTGTTCCATCGTGAGTTTGGGTCACATTTGTGTGTATTTGGGATCTTAGACTTACCTAGTTAATAGTTCTCTTTTATGTTCAACTGTATCTTATGCACTTCCATCTCAGATCGTGGTAGATCTGTCCAAAGAAGTCATATTTGTTCTAGAGTCATAATGCCGGAGAGCTTTTTAATTTCTAATAGCACCTTTGTACTACAATGTGGCCATACAAAAGAATGAAAGTGTCGTTCTCTGTATTCTTTTCAATTTTTCATGCAAAAGCACCCGCTTTGATAAAGTAATTTGAGTTAAATAATCCACTGTTGCATTGAGAGTGGTGTCCTACCCGCAGACAGGTGTAGTGGTGTGTGGTGTGAGAGAGAGGGGAGCGAGTGTGCGCACGTATGTGAGCATGTAGCATGTAGCATGCGCACGCTGCCTCCCCGCTGTTGGCAGAGGTCTCAATGTGATCAGCAAAGGGAACTTAATGTAGTCCAAAATGGACAATGTTGGATGAATATGTAGGTATTAAGGAAGATGAACTGCCTATATTTGTCATCCATTGAGTAAAAACATTTGAAATGACGCTTTTTACATACTACGTATTAGTCAAGTTATTTAAATAAAATATTTGTTCACGACGTCGAAGTAATTGACGTGTTACGTTGACGAAGTAATTTTGTAATTTGTCAGTAAGCTTACATTCTTTGAACTGTATCAATAATATATAGGATTTTATTTGCACAAAACTAATATAGACTAAGATATTTGTGACTATGAAAGTTTGAATATTCTGGATTGAAAATGTTTTCTGAGCATCGTATCATATATAAATAGAAAACAAAGTTTATATGCTATTCTTGTTAATGTAAAGTCTTTGCGCCAGGGACATAAATCTACTAATAGAACAAAACACAATGTACGTCTGTTTTTCTGATGTGAATGCGGATTAAATAAATAATGCCCACTTCGATGTCCTAAAACCTTGTTTTATTTCTAAAGAGTCATTTTCCATTATCCAACTTCCCTTCAACCAAAGTTACCAGTTTTCCCTGCCCATTACTACTATAGAGAATTCACAGTATGATGAAAAGGCAGCATTTCATAATTATAAATTATAATATAACAAAATGTCCATATTTTACAAATAAGTTATTATCTACATGACTTGAGTAACACAATTATTTACTGATCAATCAAAATAATAACACTTAAGAGTAATTCAGAATAACATTGAAAGAAAACATTTTATTTCTATATTGCAAGATACTTAAAATTAACACAGGATTAATATTCTGGCTGGCACACATTGATTTTATGTAATAATTTAATACATAGTTAAAAATTACAAATTTCATTTAATACTAGGAGTATCCCAAATTAAGGTCTCCTATTTTTTTAAATAAACAAAACTGTTTATTTTCCAAAATAAGGTTAGTCATCGTCCTAAAGGTTGAATTTCTAACGAATTAACTAATTAAAACATAACTGTTTTCTACATAATTTTCATTTCAGTAGATGTATTTTTGTAGATACTGTAGCAGTTTTACAATCCCATATTGTCATACCAGTTTGCCGGCACATCCTTTAGAAAGCGTCGAGTCTCATCTCAGCATAAGCCGTACCTCTATCAATATACGCGGTATCAATCTTGCACACACCTACCAATATTGCAAGTTTTCTTTTAAAATCCTGTGGATGGTGAATCCTGGTGATGAATCTCAACCGGATTAATTTTTTGCGTTTAAAAAATTAATAACTGCCTGTACTTCGCACTTGGCGGTAGCAGTATCTCAAGGACATGGATTGTACAAGGATTGTAAAACTGCCACAACGTCTACAAAAATGCATCTACCAAAATGGCAATTATGTAGAAAAATAAAGAAGTCTTCGACCTTTAAAATTATACAAGTATTGTAGAAAATAAACAGTTTATTTAAAAAAATAGGAGACCTTACTTTTGGGATCACCCTCGTAGTAGGTTTTTAAAAAGCACATTTACAAGAGTACAGAATCTCAACAATAAGTGATTTTACTAAGAAGTTATCATGGATTAGAGTTTGGAGTCAAAATACTGATTACAATGCTTTCATGATGATCCATCATCAAGAGATACGGTACACGTAAAATGATGTTTACAAACCAATATACATGGTGCCAAAAAATTATCATACAACCCCCAGAGCCCTCGGCAATCGTTAGCCCGAACTGCAACTGACAAAGGGAGCAAAGTAAAAGTATCCAATACCTATTTTGTATTGCAAAAAAATCATTATGTATTGTATCATGGAATACTTGTATGTATAAGCTTAACCGTCTTACTCTATAAAACTGCAAAACATATCCGGTGAAAGCATTCAATAGTTTTTTTGGAAATTATGTCACATTACATGCTGTTGCATTAGTACGGCAAATTGCTGGAAAGAGGTATAAGCATACAGACACTCATTCTCAACAGTTCGCGAAAATGTAGACACTTTATAATACCTATATTCAGAAAATGGAGAATTTACTAATTATTTATTGTTAATCACAACTCACTTGTCATGTTAATATATAAATCAAAACATTTTCAAACATCCGCTGTTTTATATTAAAATGTAGAAATAATAGTTAAAATAAAAAACAAACCAATAATCAATGTAAACCTCAAAATAACAAGCAAAAATTTGGGTATTTTTGTAATTAAAATTGAATATTCATAAATTTGTTCATTCAATAAATTTAATTTGAACATAAAAAAAATTTATCCTGAATTTTTCACATATATTTTTGATTATTGTTTTTCGACTTCATATGAATGTTAAATAAATACATTGTTTTATGGTATCAAGTAGTCAGTTACAGGGTTCCAATTTTTTTATTGTAATAGTGTTGAACATTAATTACTCGTTAATTTATCAGAACAATGATGATTCAATATAATACATTTGATTCATTTATTTTGGAAACAAATACCCAAAAAAAAACTGAATATAATAATTTATTGCTTCATTCAGGAGAAAGTGATTTTTATACAAAGGTGGATATTAATAAAATTCTTGTACATCACAAAAATTCAAAAATGAGTATCTTCAAGATTATTCTTAAAAGTAAGGATTACAGAATTATCAATTAATTTACGATTGATTACACTTATATCTAGAAAGTATGTAACACCTATAATTAATCATTATATTTAGGTGGAAACAGTACAAACCAGTTGGAAGCTCCATTTATTTTATTTATGAACTAAAGGATTGGACTGTTTTTCCAATAAAGGTGTATATATTTTTAGTTATTTTTATGTACCATCGCTTATATTATAACACTGCCTCCGTGGCGTAATGGCCAAGACAGACACTGGACTTATGATGCGGAGGTTCCGGGTTCCATTCCCAGTGAGAACCCAAAAATTAAAAGTGGTTTTTCTCAAGCCTTGTTCTTCTCTGTTATTGGGGCTCCTGGCCTGTTTAGGTAGTTATTTCTTATCTTTGTTTATTATTTAATAAATATTGTTATTATTTGTTTATAATTTAATTAATTAGTATTGTTATTTATTTATCAAATAACTAACTAACTAACCATCACGCCATTTCCCCGAAGGGGTAGGCAGAGAGGATAGAACGCCACACCACTCTGTCCTGGCATACTTCTCTTGCTTCCTCCACATTCATACATCTTCTCATGCACGCACGTCGATTATTCCGACTTCTTACATGCCCATCAAATAATATTTATTAAATAATAAAAAACACTGTATATAAAAATCATGTCTGCATCACACTGAAGTTGTGTGTGAAATTATTAGGTGATTTAGTACCATAATTTATAGACAAAACCAAACTCTTTTTATTTAAACTCTAAACCACGCTAAGAGAAAGATGAAAATAATTTTAAGATACACGGTGTTATAAAATAAGCAATGATATAAAATAATTAAATAGAGACCTCAAAATAATAATTATTTAGGGTAATGACGTATGTATTGTAAAATGTTATTATTCTGATAATAACGAGTGTTTTTTTAGAGGCGGAGAACATTAAATTGAAATTAAATTCAGAAAAATGTTTTTAATATCCATGAAACCAGCTTTATTTGATAGATAATTTTATGGCATTAATTTTTTAATATGATTTTATATTTTTCTGTGTTTTATTTCATTTTAAAGTAATCCGTTACTAAAAAAACACCTTTAGATACATACATACAGTTATTATTTTAATTTTGGAGACGGTCAATTCTGTTTAGGACAAAAAAAGTCTTTTCAATCAACAATAAAAATACACATAACAGAAAACATTACATGTACTTAAGTTTTAACAATTCAACAAAAATAGTTTTTGCTTATGAAATTAACACTGAGTGTAAAAAAAAAATGGCAATTCAATTGCAAAAACAATACTAAAACTTTCAGGTCCCTAGAAAAAAATATTGAAATCAACAAATATATTTTTTTGTTGATTAATAAGAGTACAACTATTTGATCGAATTGTACAATGTAATCAGTTCAATATTAGGTGCTCAATAATTCTCAAATTGTAACCCGTATTATAAGACAGTGAACATCACCCAACTTTTAGTCCGAAATATCTATTGTATTACAATTTACTCTATTACACTAGAAAGAACTAACTCAGTACTGCTTAATACCATTTTAAGATCACATTTACAATGTTTACAAATAAAACTGAGTTTTGGATTTTATCTACTTTTTTGTAATATAATTACTGGGGCGAATCTACACAACCTATTAACACAATGATTTATATCACTTGACTACATTTAGGGATCGGTTTATGACACGAAAACAACTACTATACAAATAAAATATAATATCTACATTAATAAATAATTCACTATTTAAAAATCACATACTAAATATTTCTAACATAATATGGGAGGACTAAGCTTGAAAATTGCAATAATCATGTGGACAATATTAGAGATTTTATAATTCCACAACAAAAAAAGTAGACCTGCATAATTTGGAGTGCAAACACATAAGTTTTTTTGGGAAAGATGATCTCATTTGCATAATTTTACTATACAAAATCTAATTTCAAATATGCTAACATCCATAATCTCAAGAAGAAATCATGTAGAAAAATGTAAGAATACATTATTTCTTAAATGATTTGTAATAAAGGCAAGTATCCAAATGTAGATTTTTTCATTATGACTACATTTTCTTTCTTTTACTTCATTTTCCACTTTCACTCCTACGTAGAACATGTGGACATCACTAGATTCCTCCTGGAGACCCTGTCCACGTCAGTCCTGCAAAGTGCTATAAAATACCTTAGCGATTAAGGTCTTGTATTTCGAAAACTGATTTTTTAGCCACACAAGTTTACAATTTTCAGACAGTTAAATTTACATATTGTGAGTATATTGCCCAATGAGGTCTTCGTGTAGAAAAAAGTTACAAGTAATGCAAAAAAAAGTTACTTAAAGTCAATAATAATTGTTTTGCAAATATAGATATTCGCCCTTTTCTACATATCCATGATTAGCATGTCCAAATAACTGTAGGCTAAAAATATCGGATTTTATTTGGTAAGGATTGTTTTAGTTTTCGAAAATCATTCATGATATTTTAGGTAGTCAAAAATTTACGAGTAAAATAAGATTCAGCATCAATTTGTTAATTCAAAAAAGTTGCGAACTTAAAAACTATGTTTTTATGGTCAGCCTAGAAAATTTATACTAAAATATTGATTAATTTTAATCTTAAAAAGTATCAAATAGTCCTTGTACTACAATTATTTTATTAAATAGTCTAGCTCATGATTTCAAACTAAATATCAACGGTAATACACGGTTAAGTCTTATAAAAATACAAAAGGGATGTTCTAGGATCGGTCGTTCTTGAGATTGGGATTTAAGTCCATAAAGTAGGCGTGGGACATAGCCTCTTCGGCGGATATCCGGTGGATGGGATTACAGACGAGAAGGTGCTGCAGTAAGTCCCTTCCACGGCTGGACAACTTGGGGACCACTTGCGAGAAGCTCATGCTGGGGTGGTAGATGGGGAAGGGCTTGTAGTCTGGTAACTGGGTTATTCCCGACCATGTGTCCTCGGTCGGAGTTCCTGTGGTAATAAATTAACATTGATTATTATACATTTCCAATAAATTTGTGATATTATGATGTTAGGAGATTCTGCCATTCAATTATTGAAAGACTACTATGCGAGAAAACCTAAATAAGCCAACTGCAAGCAAAAAGGGCGAAAAATGTTAATACAACATATTATTCACAGCTTCTAGACTCAACATTGTTCAGTGTCCTCTTTGGATTAAATTGATCGACACCAACCCATTAATTTAACAAACTGTATTTTTAATAGTAAAATTAATTTACTTCCTTAATATTAGGCTTACCAGACCGTCCGTATTTGTATGAAGAATAAATAATTCAGGAAGTGATCTTACAGCCTATTAAGTTTTTCTACTGAACCTCATATTTCAAATTTCACTTTCCTGAGTGGAACATTGGAAGATAAAAATGCAGCTTAAGTCATCAACAAAAAACAATTTAAAAGAAGTGAACGGGTGGTGGCCCAGTGGGTAGCGTCGCGGTCTCTGAGTCCAGAGATCGTCGGTTCGAATCCCAACTTTGACACGACTCGATTCCTATTTCCAAGCACAAGCCGCTTAGGCTTTATTGAAAATAGTATTTACAAATTGAAATATGTGCAAATATCATAAGATTGCATAGATTTACCAAAAAAGAAAAAAAGTACTCACCTAATAACTTAAATATTCGTTTCAACTGATCATCGACATCAGATCCCGGAAAGAGTGGTCGCCCCGCGTTGGCGAGCTCGGCGAATATACAACCCGCTGACCACATGTCTATACTAGTGGTGTACAACTTAGCTCCAAATAACACGTCTGGTGGACGGTACCACAATGTCACCACTTCCGCTGAGTAACACTTGACAGGAATGCCAAAAGCTCTCGCCAATCCAAAATCTGCCAGCTTCAGTTCCCCATTTTTATTAATAAGTAAATTTTGAGGCTTGAGATCTCTATGTAAGACATTGTGGCTATGACAGAAAGCCAAACCTCTTAACAATTGGTACATAAAAGATTGGACAACTTCCAAATCTATTTCACCATTCAAACTATCGAAGTACTTCTTAAGATCTTGGTCGCAATGTTCAAAAACCAGCGTAAGTTTTTTATCACTATGTAATACATCGTAGAGCCTAACGATATTTTTATGTTTAAGTTCTTTCAGGAGACAGATCTCCCGGAGTGCAGAGGAGGGCACCCCTTCATCATCGTCGTCTAATCTTACTCTTTTTAACGCTACTATTTCATGCGTTTCTCTATTTTTGGCTTTGAATACAGTACCATATGTACCTTCACCAATTTTTTCCAGTTTTTCATATTTTTGCATGTTATTTGAACAAAATAAAAAAAGTAAGAAGTCTCAAATAGTCCCGATATTTTGACAGATTGTAATTGACAATCATTGACACGAGAAATGCATAGAAAAACGTTTTCGGTAGATTTTTAGTTTTAGTAGTGCTGCATGAGCTACGTTCACTTAAATTAGTGACAAAATACAATAATTTTACGCTTACTAAAATTTAAATATTTTTATGAAATGTTAGTGACCAAAAACTCTACAGTTTGCAATCAGTATACAGTTTTTTGTTCCGTATAAAGTGCGCTTAACTCATTTATACTGTTTCCGGTCAAATTAAAAAAAAATTGTACCTTGCTCTTTCGATAAAAATGTTGTATTTTCGTTTGTCTTTGCATTTTTCGTTTTAGTCTATGGTACATTTCGCGACGTCGAGGATCGGAAATATTTTTTCGTATAGTTTACTATCGAAATTAAATATATTGCTTAGAATTGCCATGTTTATTGTTGTTCACTGTAATATATTTTATTAGTATAATCTACACATTTTTAGAACATTCTTTACAAATTTGTTACGTTTGTGTTTTTTGTTCGATGTTGTTAACCTAGAGTTATTATAAATCAGTTGTCATCATAAATACTTTACAATGAGCGAGTCACGTTCCACTGCTGATAAATCGGACAGCAGTTTCTTTTGAAGATCTTGGAGTCGTCAATGATATGCCAGACGAAAGTACAAACCGCGAAGATGAAACCATAAAACCTCAAGATGAAGAATGGATGGATGTGCTTGGTAGCGGAAATTTAATGAAAAAGGTTTTTATGCACATGTTTTTGTTTACCGTCCTAACACAAGGTTACCTGCATTGTTTTAATGCTGCGTAACGATTAAATTATTTTGCATGAGGTAAATCAGTACCTAAGTAAAATTTTGTTAAACTTCTGTTTCCAATAAATAAACAGTAGGTATGTTGTTTTACCTAATCATTGATAACTTTGAGTTATGTAAGTATTAATTTCTCTCCATTTTAGTGTTGGGCTATTCTTGTGCCTACAATTATATTCTGGTTATAACCGAGCAACTTATCTACACAAGAAATATGTAGGTATTTTATAAATCAGTTTTTAATTTTCTGTATTATATTTTTCAGGTGATAAAAGAAGAGATGAAAGCATAGAAAGACCGGAAAGGAACGACCTTTGCAGAATTAGTTTCGAAGGGCGATTGAAAAATGGTCAAGTAATCGAAAAACAAGAGAATTTGGAAGTTCAACTTGGTGATGGTGATGTATGTAAAACAGTTTTTGATTATTTTAGTATATTTTATTGTATCAAAAATTCTTATTTAGGATAGCTATGCTAACTCGTTCATCCTCAATAAGGTAAACGGCTGTAATACTGACCGTGTCCGTATTACTGATCTATTTCAACAAAAACAAAGAAAATAAGTAAAAGCAAAAATAAAACATATTTCTGAATATGAGCAAAAATAAAACACAGCATCTGTTAATTGTTCACAGTTGTTCTGTGGTTGACATTTATTTTTTTCTATTTAAAAAATCAGTTAGAGTTTGGACACCCGGCGTCTAACAGCAGCACACAGCAAATCCTTATGAAAGAAGCCTAATTTTCCAAGTTTACTTTAAACCATATATCATCTGTATTCAATTGCTTTTAAGTTATATGTTTATATTCGGTTAGTAGGATATGACTCTTGATTTTTCATAAAATAAAGTAGTTTGTGAGATATGTTTACTATTTGTATCATATTTTTTCAAAAATAAAAGTAGTCAGTATTACATCCAACCATTTTTTGGACTGTTTCCATTACTGACCTAAGCAGTCAGTATTACATCCAGCTGATATTTTAATCGTTTTCTTTACTGACCTATGGGTCAGTAATAAATTCAGTGAGAATGATTCTAAAATTTAAATTAGTTTACGATCAAACTAAATTTAAAAAACATTTTTTGTGTGATTTGTAGAGCACAAAGAATTTTAAATTATGAAATGTAATTCTGACCAACGTATTTTTTGCTTTATTTTTATCTTATTAATGAGTAAAGTCAGTGGTCAGTAATAGAAACAAATTCAGTCAGTATTACAAAAATTTCATTATTAAATGAAATACACTTTTGTTTTAAACTACTTATTCATTTTTTAAATTCCAACTGGTTTCGTACAAAGCCCTGAAGAAGGAGAGTATCTCCGAAACCGGTTGGCATTTTAAAAATTAATTAGTAGCTTAAAAAAAAAGTGTATTTCATTTAATAATTATGGAAACTACAAAGTGAGTGCTACAAACATTGAGTTAGTACATATTACATTTTATAATCTACTAATACTACTACTTCCCCCTTTTTCGCACCCAATGGTGCATAGGCACTGCATCGGTACACCAAGTGCAGTGATTCTTGATCATTTTATTACATGAAGGTAAGATGATCATACGCTTCAGTACCAGTCCAAGGTATCACACATGAAATATTAATATGAAATAAATATTTCATGTTGACCCCCTACGGGAATCGAACCCGCGACCTCATGCACGGTAGCCAAATACGCTACCACTATGCTACAGCGAGGCGAACAGCATAACATAAATGTTATGTTAGTAAAGGAGTTCTGTGCCGAGACATCTTTCTACGCATTAATATTAAATAAAAGAGGAAGAAAAAAATGTGGTGCTTGAAAAGAAACAGAAGGCGGCCTCCGTAGAGTAATGTTTAAGACGCTGGACTCACTATACGGAGATTCCGGGTTTGATTCCCGATGAGAACACAAATAATGCTTAATGCTAGTGGAATTTACTGTATCCCTGATATTATATCAATATTACGCCGTTCATCTTCTGATAAGCAAATCAATATTTTAAGTATTCCTTGTAGTAAAAATTATTTTACTATATTTTTAGTTGCTTCTATGATTATCGATTGATATTTTTCTTTTGTGTTGCTTAGATTTATTATTAAAATGTTGAGTAAATAAATCAAAATCTGTTATTTCACTCTCGGTCAGTAATAGGATCACCATATGTCAGTATTAGAGTATAATCCATTTTCGGTATGTCAGTAATGAATACAAAATCTGGATATGTTTAATATTTTTTATTTATTTAAATTGCTTGTTTTTTTAAACTTATTTTTTTACCGTATTAAAGTGAATTCATTTACTTTAGAAATAAACAAAATTATAAAGTTTCAACTACCAGATATTTAAAAACAAAAAATAAATAAAAATGTCTGCCAGATTAAGACACGAAATAGGTCAGTATTATAGCCGTTTACCTTAGGTGATTATGATAGATATCGCTGGGTTTTCAAATAGTGGTTCAATGCTAAATAATTTTAGTGCTATTTTAATCAGTTCAGTGGACACCAACATACGACTCCTGGGCCGCATCCAACAAGCCAAAGATTTTCATCCAGCCCTCCAATTATTCCTGTTTCTGGGTAAAAATAAACATTTTCAGTCTCTCATAATTGAGTTTCAAGGCAACTCCTAACAATTTATTCCACAAGGGACTCAAGATGGTCAATAAGTTGCCTGCAGAAATAAGGAAGGCTGGGTCTGTTTCATCGTTCAGTGAGAACGCAAAACGGTTTCATAAAACTAGAAAAACTAGAAAAAAAATTGTCTAATGTATAAGGGCATTAAAATGTATGAGGAGATTCCTGATGAAATAAGAAATGAACAAAATGTAAAGTTATATAGGGTTAAATGTAAAAAATATATGTGTGAAAAATATTAATGTAGGAATTATATTATAGCTAAATTGAAAAATAGTTAGGAAAAAAAATAAATTAAGTATAATGTAATAATATTAGTCTATGTAAAAATTACATGGTACTAAATAAATATAATATTAAAAAATAATTAAAAACTCAGGCATTCGTATTAATTTATAAGTGAGAGTGTGACCGGTGAATTGTCAAAATTAATCAAAACCCAAATGTTAAATAGTCGCTAGTTTTGTTAAGCGCTGGCTTAAGACTGATCATCTTACCTTTCATGTAATAAAATGATCAAGATACACTGCACTTGGTGTACCAATTCAGTGCCCTATTGGGTGTGGATAAGGGAAAGTAGTGGTAATAGTAGTTTTGTTAAAAGCTTTTGTCTTTGTAAAACTATCTAAATAAATACATATTATTATATTACATTTATTGCTATAATCTATATCCAGGTTATCCAAGGAATCGACCTGATCTTGAGGTTAATGCACGTTGGTGAGATATGTGAACTCAAGATATCCCCCAGATTTGGATTTGGAGAAGTAGGAATGGCTCCCCACGTACTTCCCAACTCTGAACTTGAGTACACTGTGGAGATGTTGGAATTTTTTCCGGAACCAGATCTGGAAACGCTGACGATCAAAGAACGGAAAATAATTGGGTAGGTGGTTGTTAATTTTTTCCAAAAATATTTATCTGATTATGTCAATTGTCGTACCAGTCTAAGTTCAACACACTTCTTGTCAAAATCCTTGATCCCCTTTTTTTATAAAAATCTCACTTCTTGGAGTTCCTATTGAAGCGTGAAAAAAATGGGCATCAGGTGATGAATTTCAACTGGGAAGACATGAATTTCTCTGCGTCAAGAGAGCAAATACAGAGCGCACTTCACATTTGACGGAAGATGGCTGTGGAGCGTTCATGTCTGACAGCAGCCACAGCCAGACTGGATTAACTACCGAGCCAAGTGACCGCCCGTTGTAGAAGAAGAAGTATGCGCTACAAACTAGTGTTACTAGTGAAATATTTCATCCTTACCGCCACAAATGAAAAACTGCCTTTGATTTTCCACAATTACGATGTGAGAGTATTCCGGCCTGTTGTCTCATATTCTTAATTTTCTATAATTTCAGAAACAAGAAGAGAGAGCGTGGTAATTGGTGGTACAGTATGCAGGAGCCAGCGTTGGCTATACAGAGCTACCGACGTGCTATAGAGTACCTGGATGAGACCAAAGGGGGCATCACCGACCCGACTCCTGATGGAAACTTAGCTGTAAGTGCTCATACTCTGTATCAGCTCAGAAGAGTAACTCCTTAACTCATAAATATGTATTAGTATTAGGAAAACTTAGAAATGGAAAACTACAAAGTAAGTGCTATAAACATTGAGTTAATTTTACTTATTTTACCAACAATAATTCCTGTCTCATGTGGTCTTTTAGCATGTATGAATCATGTCATCATGTGTACTGTAAAAAAGGGTGCATCAATTTAGGTACTAAAAAAATGTACAGTGTCAAATTTGATACGAAATACATTCAGTTGGAACAAGTTCATCCAAAAGTAAAGTATTAAAAAAAATATTTTAAACACTACCCATGAAAATCTTTACATCTATTTATCATTATCTAGAGTTGTTAATTTCAACATCATTAAAAATGGTATATATTAATTTTTCCTTTTTATTTTTATATAATTTGTTTATTTTCAGTCCTCAACAGACGAACTGCATTCACTTTTAACAGATAGGGTAAAGGTGTACAACAATATGGCAGCTGCACAGATGAAATTAGGGTCTTATGAAGCTGCTCTTCACAGCGTAGAAACTGTGATCAGTTGCCAACCGGATAATGTCAAAGCCTTATTTAGGAAGGGAAAGGTAATTTCTAATAATGTTTTCTATATTGGGTATTTATTGATTCTGTAAAATTTACATAGCAACAACAGTTAACTATTTCTAATATTGAATCTTGTAATTTTCCTGCAGATCTTATCCCAGAAGAACGATGTGGAAGGTGCGCTGCAAGCGATCCGCGCAGCCATCAAGCTCTCCCCTGAGGAGAAGTCTCTCCGCGCCGAGCTGCTGCTGCTGGAGGCCCGGGAGAAGAAGGACGGCCAGCGCGAGCGGGACCTCGCCAAGAAGATGATGGGGAGCGGCGATCGCAGGCCGGGCTCCGGAGGCCAGGCCCCTAAGCCCAAGGATGGTGGAGGCAAGAAAAAGGTACAACTTTATATTAAACCTTGTGATACAACTTCATTCTAACACTAGGATGTGTTAACAATATTTTAAAATTTGACTGAGGTCATATTGAAAATATACATAATATGTAGGATTTCTTGTAGTTGGAGATTTTGAAAAGTTCTTCCTTGTTGATGAAATATTACAATGAGGAAATCCACTGCTACCCGGAAATGATTTTAAAAATGCTTTCGTGTAGACGCGAATATTTAAAAATTTTGAAGTGGGATGAAATATCCCAAAAACGCATGCAAAAATTAATAAAAAATGTTGAAAATAGCATTCATTTCAAAATCTTAAACAATGACGTCACTCCTCGTATCTAAGTGTAGTGTTTCCGTTTCCGTTTTTAAACCCCCGTAGCCGCGTTTCATGGCATTTTAAATATGGAATACAATCTACATACAAGCTTCTATTGCAAAAAAGATGGCCGCCATTCAGTCTACCTAGAACAGCTGTTAACAGTATAATGACAGTTGAGTCGACGGTATATTTTATCTGTGCTTCCCGCGTCAGTTTGCATAGATTTTTGACAGTTTTGTTACTGGCTGGAGAAATACCATGGCCTTAAACAACCCGTTTTATGACGTCACTCCTGCAAAAATGACGCAGTTAGTACATAATTGTTATTTAGTGCGGATTTTGAAATGTGCAACTTTAAAAAATCGTATCTTCATCAATAACTTATAAAAAAATATTTAATATATTTTTTTTTGTTAGTTAAATAGTAAGTTTATAGAAAAAAAAAATACTTTAGAAAACAGTGGATTCCCTCATTATTACAGCAGAATCTTGATTATCCCTGTTATCAAGTATTATCTATAAGGTTTTTCATTATTTTTAGGTGTGAAGTACGGTTGGCGTTCTGAATATAAATATGGGATATATTACACTTTATTTATCTGCGGAGTTGTCGCTGAGAAAAAGTACATTATATCTTATTTTCAGATGTTTCTGTGGGGTACGGCCATATTTACTGTGGCCATTGGAGTTATCAGCATTGTGATATATAGGTATAAAAATGATGCAATAAACCTTCTTCGTTGAAGAAATAAAACTCTTGTATAATGCTGATTACATTTTGTATTTTGTACATTTTTACTTGTGGCATTTTAGTAAGAAAAGAAATAATTTCATATCAATACATATTTAACTGAGGCAATTACATTGTGAAAGGAGGTCTTTACCACTAAGGATAATCAAATCAGTATAAACTCCCTAAATAATGTACTTTTGGAATCATCACTGTATTTATTTTGTTTAAAGTTATCGATTTGGGTGGTGGACAGTTTTAAATTTCTCTATAAACTACAAACAAGTTATTCTTTATTTGTTGTATTTATAGGGGTAATTAAATGAGAATATCAATCCAAAGATTCTCGTATGTAAATTAACCGTACTATTAAATATATATCCATCAAAATAATACATTACAGATTAATGTATCTTATTCCATTGTTGCATTTTAATAATATTTATATTCAAGGAAAATGCCATGTGTGATTTCTAAATATTAAATAATTTTACAATAAAAAAGTAGTTTTAAAATTATTACATTTCTATTTTTGTTACAGATCCAAAATATTTTTTTATAATATATTCGCAGTACATTTGTACACAAATCCTGTATTTTTGTGCATCTTGTTGAATATAAGAATTTTATTATGTACCGAAGTGTAACGAAGTATGTAACGAAGAAACAATACTGCCCAAACGCCAATAATCTAATTTTAGAGAAAAGACAAAAACATTAGGTCTGGTATATTATGTGTCCCAAGTCCCAATAGAGTGTTGGGGATTTTGTGAATGAGAATACTTGTTTTATAAACATGTATTGTATTAGGAACTAAATATACAGATATGTCCGGAAATCCCTTCTCTATCGAATTTTATAAAAACGTGATTTTTTTTATTGTATGTCGCTTAGGCGGTATCGTTTCTTGGTTGACAAAATAAGAATTCCAATAATATATTCATAAAAATTGAAATAACTGTGTAATAAAGATAAGATAAGTGAGGGGACTAAAATTATGCTCCTGCGTAGGAATATTTACCTAATACAACAGTTGGAATTCAGATTTTAGAAATTAATAATTTGATGTGTATTTTAAGTATATCAGCAATTTAAATACCTTTTTAGATTCAGAAAAAATATATAGAAAAATGTTACGTGGATATTTTTAATTAAAAAAATATAGTTCACGCTATTTTACCCTTGTAAGTTGGATCCTACTACTTATTTCAAAAATCATTGTTTCTCGTTCTGTTATTTTACCACTTCAATTGGGACTAAATTGTTCTCTAGGTTTGAATCCCTCTTCACCACAAAAATTGTTTACTGCTTTAGGATTTGAAGGCAGTCCTAAAATTGAAATATTTCAGTATTTAGGTATATCATAAGAACTCGTATGTTTTAATTTTAAAAATCTGTATCAAATTCTATGGTATAAAAAATATTAGGTGTTATGTATCAAAGGAGGTAGCATATTATTGTCACAAATCTGGTGGATAATAATTTATTTGAAGAAATACAAAAGCAATAATTTAATATTTTAAAAAGTATGCTTAGTCGTATAATATGTGTACCTAATAAAAAAACAATATTGTCAGTAAAAGTGTATAAATTTCTATCATTGGACTTTATCTTTACTATTTATATAATACCTACAAATATTTAATATTATTGTTAAATGTGAATGTATCTTGCCGTTTGGTAGATAAAAAATATTTAATATTACAGGGTTTGCTAAAATGCAAAATATCGACAATATGTGTAAAAGAAAATGATACCTTATCGAGTTTGATTATTATGTCACTAGGTTTCATTTCCCTTTGCACATAATTATGTCGCTTGGTAACTTCTTCCTTTCAACCATCTATATATATATGTATCTTAATTTTCCACAAATATGTATAGATCTATCCAAGACTGAATGTAAATATTGTGTATATTTATATATGATTATTATTGATCCGTTTCATATTTGGTAACTTGCTTGTTTTGATTTCAGTAATATTTAAATATAAAATATGATATCGTAGTAATGATACGCGATTTTCCACCAATTCGGATGAATCTTTATTTTTGATGTTTGCTGTATGCTCACATAATACTACAGCCCATGTGACTTTTATACTCGATACCACAGGATTTTTTTTATTTGTTCATTTACCAATATACATTTTTGGCTCTTAATTGTTTGTGATATTTCCTTTGAAAATACTTTCATCATATTTAATAGTATATTACGAATAACATTAAAGACTAATGTAGGAAACACCAAAACATGTCGTATTTGAAACACTCGAAAAAATTGTAAAATTATTGTTTTTGAAAATCTGCTATTCTAACTTTGATCTTATGTACGTAAATGCTTTTTCAATTCATAAACTAATTTTTCGGGCATTTTAAAGATATGCATGCATTCACTTGTACCTTGGCTGCATTTCATCATACATACTTCTGTAATGTAATTAGATTCTGAAATATATTGCCAACTATACCTTAAAATAAGTTATGAATTTGTCATTAGTCATTAACATATATTGTCATACGTAATCTAAAGTGACAAATAAAAAAAACTGCAGATTTTTTAAAACAATAAAGAATTTATAATAATAATCCTGCCCTAAAATTTATTACTGCTCTGGCTATTTTTTTAATGACTTATAGTATCTACAAAATCTACGTAAATCTGTAAAAATGTTTCTTATTATATTATTATCGACAATTGAAAGGAAAAAGTTACCAAGCGACATAATTATTTGCAAAGGAAAATTATATTATGTCACTTTGCATCGTTTTCTTTTTCACATATTATGTCACTTGATAACTTTTTCCTTTCCACCATCGATATAATGAATCAGTTTGATTTTTGTAAATTAATGTTCTCCATTTCAGCCAGCTCTAGTGAAAGCATACAACTGTGATATTTGACATCTGTCTGTATATTTTTTTTACGCACACTGCAAAGTGTTGCAGAACTGTACTTAATTCTTCCTGAAGGCACAGTTTGCTTGCCAGAACACGTATTTTCAATTACAAAAAATAATAAGTTGTTATTTTTCATAAACAAATAATAATATTGTGCCAGCGAGACCAACACCTACTGTAAAATAATTGTTTATTTGCTGAAAGTCTAAATATTATGTATAACCGAGGAGGTTGAACTATAATAATAAAGAAAATAAACTGAGATGGTCGACACTTACATTTATCAAAGGAAAATGAATCATAACAACAAAGGAATTGCCTGATAATAAAAAAATATTTGAATATCGCATAGATTGATGGACAGCGTAAAAATGTATGCGGTGCCATCAAACTAATTTTAAATATGTTTCAGTTAAATTCAAACCGCGGTTTTCGGATAGATAATTTAACTCTAAATCGTATTGCATAGAAAGAGAGGCTTTATGATTATCGATTTGGTAAAATGTTAGTGTTGCACTGTCCGCACTTGTGTATAACCGTGTACATTCCTATTCTGGAGTGTAAGACTGATCATCTTACCTTCATGTAATAAAATGATCAAGATACACTGCACTTGGTGTACCAATGCAGTGCCCTATGCACCATTGGGTGCGGATAAGGAAAAAGTAGTAATAGTTTTATTATTTACCTTCTGTAATGTGTACTCTGATTACATATTTGAAATATTATCTTGGCACTCATTTGCTGCAATGTCAACACATATATTATGGCTGCATTTTTTAAAATCATTTTTCTACCATAATTTTTAACCCTTTCCCCAGATCTGTTAAACTATACTATTACATAATTTTATTGTTCTCAAAGAGCAGCTGAGCCATTAAAAATATGATTTAGTAATGGTACGGAAGCGATCCCTGGTGGAAATATTCTGGTTTGCAATGGCACAGGATCACCAGCAAATGCTTAAATCTGTCATACAAAATATTAAGCAGCCACTTTTAGCCTCAGAATAATGCCCTCCGAATTCAAATCTAGCAGTCTTTCAATTTTACATAGGATTGAATTTAAAATGAGGATAAATATGGAAATTTCTAGTACCACGTGACTAGGCATTTTTTGTTTAAATTGATAAAAATAATAAAATATTACACACAAAACTTGTAATGTACAATATTTACATAGCACTTAATTGAAAAGTTATAAAGAAATTCATGGCACAAGATTTTTTCTTGATTGGGTAAACTGATGGAATGATCACAAAGCGCTAAATAGAATATTCTTTATAATAACCAGGTGGATATTTTCACTAAAAGTTTATCTTTTAAAATGTTGATTTCTTCAACTCTAGCACAATGGTTCGGCAAAGTTATTTTACAATAAACTTTAGATTGAGCGTGTATATTGTATTGATTATCAGTATGTTATGTTGCATTACGTTTTGTATTTTTATAATAAGACTTATTTAGGAGTTTATAATGAATAACATTAAAAAAATAACACATCGTCAATAAAACTGCAATCCCCAATAGTCCAAAAATAAGTTTTAGAGACTGAGAAGCTTTATCTTAAAATGATCTGGACATTTTTATTCTAAATAATGTCTCAGCTGTATTCACTTCTAACGTCCATAAAGTACCAATGAAAATACATACTGAAATTGTGTCAGGTTGTCTTGTAGTATCACAAGCAATAATATATCTATGATATATGTTGTATTATTAATTGCATGTCAGTGAATTTCTTGTATAGATTTTAAAACAGTATAGTTGGTCGTCATTTTTAAAATTTGCTAATATGTTCATTATGTTGCTAATATATTCTTTTAGGAAAATAAATGTTTTAAAAACAAGCAGTTTTTGTGGTAGATTTGACAAAATATTAAAAATAACATACTTTAAACTATCAAACCATCTTTTAGGTGTGATTACAAACAGTACAAAAATAAAAACATTTGTAAAACACATCTAGCAATTTACATTTTACAAAAATTTTCAAAGTCTTCATCATCAAAAATTATGTAGGTAGTGTAAAACAATAAAAATATAAGTGTTTTATAATACTAGAGTTTAAAATAAATTCATTAAAATTTTACATTTTTACCAATAGTCCATAAATAATCAGAACTAGTAAAAAATAAAATGGAGATGTCAGAATCAGAATTTTTCTATCGACTCCACAGACATGCTCACTAATCACTAAAATATTGCGTCTAGATTCTTAAGTATTGCAATTCCATTTTTTCTGTATTTTTCTGTATAAGATCTGTATTCTAATTTAGTGTCTTTTCACCAGTCGATGGGAGAACTTTACTCCCGAAACCAGGTAGTGTAGTAAATTCTGTTTCTATAGAATAAACCAATAGTAACAAAACATTGTTTTATTTAATCATAATTCACTAAAAAAGCATTCAAGCTTTTTGCGTATGTTTAAATTAATTACTAATAAATCACATTATTAACAATATAAAAACTTATTTTTACATCAATGATGTATGAGAATAGTTAAATAAAATATACATAATTTACTAACTGGAAATATCTAATCCTGACTTACTATTTGATTTATCCTCGTATTCTAGCAGTACAATAATGTCTTAAGGTATTTTCAGATAAAAAAAACCTTTTGCATTAGGTTGTATGAAAAAAAATAATTAAATGACCAAACCTTTAAAAAATTAAATGTTTGTCTAAACAACACTGAATTTTCAGTGAATAAATACTATTTTAACAATATAATATAAAATCACAAATTTTCATTGGTCCTTTGGTTGATAGCTTTCATCGTCCATTCTGTCTACCTTAGGATACATCCTGTTGTAGATTTCTACTTGGAAGGTGACTGACTTGCATATTATTAACATGGTCAGGAGAGAACTCAAGCAAAAACGTACATTAAAGCCAAGTCGTACAGTAGCTTGGGTGAGAATACTGTCCACACAAAGAGAGTTCTCTGTAAAAACACAACAATGTTATATTTCTTAAAGTAAAATTTCAATATTTTCAGTTTCTTTTACGTGGATTGATTCAATAATGGCACAAATTATGGATTGCATTGTGAAAAGAAAATTGCATTGATTTGGTAGCAACTTAGATAATTCTAAAAAGGTGCGGAAAGTTTATCCTGATGACAACTATTGTTAAAATTAGAAATTATTAATACAGTACGTACATATCATACTGCTTGTTATTTCTGACGCAGTCTACAAAGAGCAGAAGTCCAGCAAGAAGTGGCCCGGTGTAAGTGTGAACTCCCATCTGAAGAGCTACCACAACAGGAATGTAGGACTCCAGCCCAATGTAGCCAGATCCAAGGTCGATAGAAGCTAAACTATTGGAATTTCCCTGAAAAAAATAATTCACTACATATCGTGACAATTGTTGTAAATAAAAAATAGAACCCAAATCTAGTTTGATTTCCATATTATAATATGGAGTTCTATAAAATAAATACCAACTTAATCAATATATTTTGCATATTACAAATTTTTTACAACAAAAAATTATAATTCGATCTGAAAGAGGGATTTCATCTTTTTCTGCGACGTTTTAACCAATTGAATTATTTGAATGTCAATTTACACGATAATCAAAGAATGATTGCCAATACAAGATTAAAATAATTATATTTCTTACTTGATAAAAATAAAAAACTGCTCCAATCCAGATATGAAAAATAGTTTTGCAAAATATATTTTTGCTCTCGGAATTATCTTTGGCTGTGTCCATTTTGAACATTTGACTGCCGAGTTTATAGTCCAATATATTGTTAACCACTTTACTGGTCACGTAAATACTCGGAACCAGTATTAGGTTATGCGGCCGCAGCAACAAAGAGCATACTAATATCATGATGTTCAGGAATGTGTTTGTACGAGATGTCAAAATGTTCATCTTTACACATGGCTCGTGGGATATTCCTGGCTCCGATAATAATTGAGATGTAGGATGTTCTGTAGGCCATGTTTCAGTTGGACCACTATCTACTTGTCTAAATTTAGCAGTATATGAATGTGAGTAGCCACTTTCTCCAGAGAAATTGATCTGACCCTTATTTTTACGTGGTACCTGGCCAATACTCATGAGATAGTCAGTAGAACTCAATATATCAACTATCATCATGCTAAATATAAATATCCAAAACAACCTCACAGTTAAGGTACTGCTCAGAGCGGGGATATAGAAGGGTACGTGGATGGAAAGTGTTGTGACCCGATAGCAAAATATACACAACGTGGCACCAATGGTGAGCGAAACATTGACTTTAAATAAAGAGCTCTTTCTGTCCAAGTTGCTGAGGCAAATGCAACCTATCCATGTAATTGCTAAAAGGAAACATTTGGAAATATGATTAACTGAATATTTAAAAATGAATCTACATTTTTATAGTGAATGATTTTAGGTTTTACCTAATATGGCTAAAGGTGACAGAATATTTTTGTTTTCTTCCTCATTGAGCCAGTCTCCGGTGTCGGGTAAGAACGCCCACTTGTCACCTGTTTGATTCAACATTCTCAGGAAACGATGCAATAACATTAGCAGTACCCACTGCGGTAATAGACTCTTCCCAGCTACGTCCATTCTTTGGGCTAAATCCGCCTTGTCTTGAACTTCTGTTGCATTTTCGTACTTCTTCCTAATATAATCAACTAAAACACTTCCCGTATAAACTAGAACAAAGAACTCAATGGAAACCCAGAAAAAGTACCAAGTTTGATGTTCTTCTTCTATAAAACTTGTACCACCAAATGTTAGTGCCTGTATTATGGTGCCAACAATGAGAAATATTTCAATAGGGTTTAAGTTAGTTAATTCATTCGGTTCATTGATGTCTTTCAAAGCAAACATTATAATAAGAGTGTTAGATATAATAAGTACGATGATTGCTAAGTCAGTGAAAAAGCTAAGTAGGTTCAACTTGCACAAGCAACTGCCTGTTTGGGTGACTCCGCATAATATAATAAAAGCGGATGCAAATAAAGTTAAGACGATAATAACAGCCAGTATCCTTTTGTATATACCGCCTATCAAATTAAATTGTTCAAATTTTGAACGCTGACTTGTACCCTTCGGCTGATAAGACAAAATCATTATTAAAACTTGCGCCACAAATCCCTGTAACAAAAATTTTTAGATGAACAATATGACAAACGAAATACAAATATGTGTAATTGCCAAATAAAAAAAATACAAACCTGTAATATTATTAGAATCCCAATACCTATGGCGAATAAATCAAATTCAACCACAGAATCATTCAAGTACTGAGCACATTATTCAAGGCGCTCAAGTATAAGGAAGAAGCTAATTTAGCTGTTGGCTTTCCATACCTCAACTTATCGAAGTGATATCTTTCTGCTTTTTGAAAGTGCTTAAAGCAATCTACAAAGTTCAATAAATACTTTAAAAAATGAATATGCACTATGTTTAGATCAACGGCGGTTGTTGAGAAAAAATTACCTTTAGAGGACGCTTCATTTTTACCCAGAATTTCAGTAAGGGCTTTCATGTTTTTATGCACATTGTAATATAAGGTATATAGAGCTTTATCGCTTGTTAGATCATCATCATTTCCATTGTGGAGAACCTAATAAACATTGTTTTACAATAATTCACAAAATAAACTACACAATAAATATTGCAAGTGATTGAGTCATCGTCATGCCATACTCGCTCCACATAGGTGGAGCATACGAGTAACAAGATTTAATCTAAACGCCTACCTGGGGTAATATTTGGCCAGTACTTCCACTCGGAATAGGTATTTCCATTAAATAGCTTATTGTTGGTGCTATATCTATTTGATCTATTTTAGTTGGATATCTGAAAGTAAATAAAAACATCTAAAAATTCTTTCACTGTCCCTCCATCTGTGGGCAGATTGTCTGGAAAGACAATTACTATGAATTTGTGTAATATCTTTACTTCTTTTGGCATCCATGCTTCTGTGTGATGACGAGAGGAACGGTAACTTCACTGTAGCTGGCCCCACCGTGACTCCCAGAATCCTTCATTCCGTGGTCGCCACATATAAGAAGCACTGTATCGTCATCCTGAAATCAGATTATATAATCTATCTTGAATATTTGAACTTACTTAAAAAGATAGCGAAAGAATATTAAGATGAAACATTAATATTAATTATATGGATAAGACATTTCATCTGATCATACCATGTAATAAAGTATGAAGAAAGATCAAAATATTTTAGACCAATTTAAATGCCATTGCCTTTTAAATACATATTTTAGGCTCACTATTTGTAACCCATATCAATAGAATTTCAGTGCCTTCATACGAGAAACATACATTCTGCTTTCTTGCAGTGATATTTACCACAGCAATCGCAATTGAAATGTACTTTCTTAAAATGGAGATACTTATGAACGTGGAAATCGGATTAAAAATCTTGTACTACTTATTCCAGTAAATAAAACAATTACCCAATGCTTGGAAGCTTCTACAATCCTTTTGACGATGGCGTCCATCTCGGCCATTTTGGGCACCACTTTGGAGCTGGCGGGCCCCTCCAGGTGGCCGATGTGGTCGAGGCCCAGGTAGTGCAGGATCATTAGGTCCCAATTCGGACCCCGGGCCGCCGTGGGCAACTCTTGGTCCAGGTGGCGAGTGACGTTCAAATCCACCTTAAATTTGTACGGCCATTAGAAGCAAAGTAAGAAATCTCCACTTTTCACTAAGGCTCATAATCGCCTAAATCTGATTAGCATTGTCTTTTGTCCCGTGTATTCCTATGCAAATCAGTTTTTAGGTGACTATGAGCCTTAGTGAAATATGGAGTTTTCTATCCTTTTTTCTTCTTTTAATGCCTTCATATATATTGTGATAAACGGCTGGCAATCGTATTATCAATACACCAATTTTATACTGTCAAGCTGAATTTGTAAAAAGCATCTTCATTTTAATATTCTTATTGTCGCAAAAAAGAAGTCCTGCTGAATTTCATATGTGCCATCAGTTGGCAGGTTCTCATGAAAAATTTTTATCTAAAAATAACCTACATTACACTGTTTTGGACTATTATTCCATTTTAGCCCTAAAATATGACCAAATTAAAAAAATACCTGCAGGTTTTTTGCAAAAAGATATGCATATAAATGACAAATAAGCATCGAATAAAACTTTCTCTAGGTTCATTAATTCAAAAAATACTTTTAAGAATTGTTGTTTTATTATCTTTTGAAATAAAATGATTCAGAAAGTTATTGGACGTGTAGGAGTCATAAATGCACGCCTAGTTTCAGCTTTTCTGTGTGTTTGCAGTGGTAATGAAAGTAAGCCTTAGTTTAAATAAATTGACTGACTCACATATAATGTCAGTCACTGCTTCTGTATTTTTTTAAGTAAATAAATTCTCACCTCTGTATAATCGGAGACAAAGAAGGATGTGGTGCCTTCGCTTCTCCTAAACATTCCTGGGAAGAGTCTCAACCAAGTGTCATCTCCATAGAACACGACACGCCTCCCACTAGATTTAGCTTGCTTTAGAAAACTGTCCTCTGTCACGGCAGAACTTCCAAAATTCAAAGCAACGTCAATGAAGTTGGAAACACTACCGGTAGTCATAGCCTGCGAGGGATCAATAAAAAAAATTATACAAGTAGATACAAGACAGTATAAAAATATATTTATATAAAAATGAAAAAGCGTAACAAAAATTATAAGCAGTATAAAAAAACTTAGCAATCTAAACATCTTTATTTTAAATTTCAAAAAAACCACATGCAGAACGAAAATACATTTTGATATTAAAAAGGGAAAATGACTGATAGACCTGATGGTCATTTCAATAAAAAACAATTTACTATTTGGTGTTATCCATTTTGAGTTGGTGAGATTTTTTGGTAACAGAATTAATGGTGCCTTAAAGTCGGTAGTATCTAATAAGTGCTTATCAAAAGAGGCTAAATTGGCAGTGCATAATGAAGTTCTGGTACCAACCCTTATGTATGGAAGCGAAGCATGGAGTTGGAAAAATAAGGATGAAAGTAAATTGAATGCAGTTGAAATGCGATCTCTCAGGCGAATGTGTGGTAAAACTATGTATGATAGGTGCACTAATGTTGAAATTAGAGCAGAATGCAAGGCTGAGATAAGCATTATCGACAAAATTAAGAAAGGTCTTTTACGTTGGTTCGGTCATGTAGAGCGAATGGATGATGAAAGAACGGCTAAAAAAATATATGATGCGACTGTGCCTGGATGTAGAAGTCGAGGAAGGCCGAGAAAGACATGGCATGATCAAGTAAAACAAGTGCTTGAAAGTGGGCATGTAAGAAGTCGGAATAATCGACGTGCGTACATGAGAAGATGTATGAATGTGGAGGAAGCAAGAGAAGTATGCCATGACAGAGTAATGTGGCGTTCTATCCTCTCTGCCTACCCCTTCGGGAAAATGGCGTGATGGTTAGTTAGTTAGAGATTTTTTGTAATAATATTCATTGGATTTCAATGCAGAAAATAAAATCATTTGTTATGGCGTGATGGTTAGTTAGTTAGTTAAAAAAGCTGTTATGTAAGTACACTTCACCGATAGCCTGACATCTTATTTTGTAATAAAGGTGAATGTTTTTCAACAGATTTTTATTTTGCACTGCTATGTATTTGCAAGGGACACCTCATTGGTAAAATCCGTTAGTGTTATTTTGAAGGTTAGTTAGAAAGTTCACAACCATTTGTCTCAAAATCATATCTATGGTTAACGGACTATTTAAAAAAAAATCGTAACCGTCATTTTGGTTGAAACTAAAATTTATTTTAATTTTTTCAAAAGCTAATGCAGTTCATGCCTACACCAATTTAGAAAAAGAAAATGAAATCATTAATAATTATACATCATAAGCTGTTAAGCATTGATATAAGACCGAATGATAAATAAAAGTAAATAATGCTGAATGCAACATGCAATATTTAAATGTAGAAATATAGCAAAAGAACTCTAACATGATTTGGTCAAACACTACCTAATGTATTATTATGTTGATGTTTGCAATGATTTCGTCTTCGATTTTGGATAACAAAATATTTTAATAATAAATCGTATGAACGGGTGGTGGCCCAGTGGTAGCGTCTCTGAGTCTAGAGATCCCGGTTAGAATCCTCACTCCGCCACAACTTGATTCCTATTTTCAAGCACAAGCCGCTTAGGCTTTATTGAAAATAGTATTTACAAATTTAATGTGCAAATATCATAAGATTGCATATTTCTTTTTAAAAAGAAAAAAAAATGTAACAGATGGAAGTGAAAATATAAGATTGGCAGATACAAAGAGAAATGAAGAAGACAAAAACATTGAGAAACCTACTTTACAAATTCAAAATTAAATCATGCAATGAATATTCAGTATTTCATTTTTGTATTGAATATTCAGAATGAAATCTTTTTGTTAGTATAAAAATATGAATAAAATATATTATATTACTTCTACTTTCCACAAACGACAAACACAAATGAAAGCAAGCATGAACCCAAATGCGAAAAAATATACAAAAAAGAAACTTGCAAAGACGTCTCTCCAAAAGTTAACTGTTCTTCTCCACTGCGCTTTGTGCTTCTTCCAATTCGAAGACTAGAGAATTAATAAATGGATAAGTAAATAAATTGTTACCTTTATATCTTAAAACTTTTGTTAGGAACAAAATTTGAGATTTGATAAAACTGTTACTTTTTAGCATAAAAAAAAAAAAAATTTAAATAATTTTTAAAAGTAAAGAATATCTATGTTTTATATTTTTTTAATCAAAAATAATTAAATAATAAAAAAAACAGTGAAATTAAAATTTACAGTATTTTAATTTTCCCTCGATATCATTAATAACATTAAGATAATCATTTTCAAATTAAGAAAGAAAAACAAACATTAAAAATTACAAGACTTTTTTATTGTAAAAACAACGTAACCGTTCGAAGGAAGCATGCTTCACTTATGCATGGGTAATCAAAAGAAAGTGTTCTATTAATTATAGAAATTTAGTATCCAAAAGGTGAATTTCCAGTCCACTGAGCCTATAAGTAAAATGAATCGCATGTTGCAATGTGTTATCTTTGCACTTTTCATTGCACAAATTATTCATAAGTAATTATAGCATTACCATAGAGGAAGGAATTGTTTTCCAAGGCATTGAACTACAGTCTATTGTAAACATAGGTAAGAACTATAGTGTAGTGTAAACCTGGGTTAGCAACCTCAGAGAATCGTATTATTATAAAAATTACAAACCTACATATTATTATATATTTTTAAGATGTTTATTATTTACTCAGATAAGAAAGAATACAGACTCTCTGCAGTGACCTGTACTGGGTTAAATTTGTTTTTTAAATAGTGACTTTTATAAAAAGATTCTATTACGAGAAAGTAGGCAAGCAAGGAAAGCATAGTCCTCGATTTTTAACTGGAATTTAGCACTAAGGCCATAATATTTGTCAGAAGCATGTTTATGTCATCTTATTTTTATGGTAATTTTTCCCTTAAATGATAAATTATCAAAAAATATGGTATAAACACACTAACTTCTGGTCTACTACTACTACTTTCCCTAGACCGCACCCAATGTTGCATAGGGCACTGCATTGGTACACCAAAGTGCAGTGAATCTTTTATAACATTAAAGCAAGATGATCAGCCTTACGCTTCAGCGCCAGTCCCAGATATCACATATGAAATATATTTATGCGAAAAACCACATTCAAATTAATATTTCATATTGACTCGGTGGAGTACAAAGGTGTACTTTACTTTTTTATCGTGTTGATACATGATTTAAATATTCCTGAAGAGCGAAAAGATAGAATTTTCATTTATTAATATCACCTTGATTCTTGGCATCGTTACTGTGGGAGGCTTGGCTAATGCTTCATAAAGGCAAGCACTTTTATTTTTTATCAACTCCGATGTAAAGGGCATGTATTTGTCTGCTACAAAGTCATAACGAAGGGCATCTATTACCATCAGAACAACTCGGGTGTGGTTCCTCGAGTACAGTTGACGATTATCCACACTAAAACACAAAACAAAATCATGAATTAATTAATCTTAGGTATCATATCCTTGGACTTGCTTACATTATTTTATTTTATTTATTTCATAATTATTAAGAACATTACAAATGCTCCAAGGCATTCTTAATACAATATATCGTCCCCTTTGTGGTCAAGAGAGCTAAGCCACACATGTATTGTTTGAGAAAATTATCAATGAAATTTTAAGAACCATTAAAATTGTATGGAGAATCGCTTGCCTCTTTTAGCAAAATTCAGTATTCTAACAATGTAATATCACTTGGCTCTCTTCATTACTATTATGGAGTCTCTCGCCATAGAAATTGTAGCATGTTTATACAAAGGGGTGAATCCGCTTAACAAGTTGTAAGGATGCATCATCATCAGTAAGGGAAGTGTACCAGGACAGAGTAGTGTGGCGTTCTATCCTCTCTGCCTACCCCTCCGGTGAAATGGTGTGATGGTTAGTTAGTTCATACAAATACTTCCTTGGATTTTTTTTTTAGACATATTGTTATTTTTAATGCATTCCTGGGGTCCGTGCCGAGGAAAGTATTTTACAGGTTAATGTTTGGTTTTTTTTTTGGTCGACATTATTTACAAAAAATATAACAAGTTAAACAATATTAATTAACACACGTACTTAATCAATGTCACTCACTAATACTATCACATAAATGGTAGGTAGATGAGGTTCAAATATAGACAATTATTGTTGAAATATCTTTAGTCTTGAGCACAGTAATCATAGATTAATACACATCGATATTAAGTGATTGGAGCAATTATATTATTGTGCAGAAAGTAGGTACCAATTCCTCAAGTTTGTTGCTAGCCTCAGCCTTGCAATAGGAACAACATTTGTATACAACGTTTTACTACACAATTCTTATACATAAATTTTATTTCGGTAGCACAAGCTTCTTTAACAAATTGTTTTGTTTTAGGAAATTTACTATGGACTTACTAAGGCTTATGGCTTAAGGTCTGACAGATGGTGCATGTCATTTAAGGATTAAGACTATTATTGTGCGAATAACTATTTTCTTGCATCCATTAAAATGAAACAACTATTTCAAATATACTCACTTGAACCCGAGAATATTGCTCGGCAAGTCGTTCCAATTCGCCGTGGGCCCTCCGTGGTATTTCAGGGGGAAATATCCGTAGAGGAAAATCAAGAATCCGATAAATGCGAAAATCAATTGGTAAAACGATATCCATCGATACTTTAAAATAGGCGACATTCTGAAAGCGGTAACTGTTATTAATTTAAAGAAAAAAAGTGAAATTTCACATATTTACGTCTAACCATAACGCTTGCCGAATGTCAAATAAAAGTGTTTTCGATAAGCAAAATTACGCTCGTTTCACAGGCACTGACGCGGTATATTGGACATGGTTGGATAGACAGATACATGCGAGCGATTATCAATTATTTCCTAACCTACAGATAAGTTATCAGATTCCATTGACAACTAAATAATAAACATAACCTATTTTAATTTGAGTGTTTTAAATATTATATACACGTGGGAATAAATAACTTATTTTAAATTTAACCTTATTTTTCCACGAAATATCAGCAAACTACGTGAGAAATAAATTATTCACCAAACCAAATAAAACACATCATTGTCATGTTTACTTTTTATTTTTATTGTTTTGAAAACAGAAAAACGTCAATTTTGAAAGGCGAACAAAACCATAGACATATTAAATAATATTATGTCACAGACAAAATATGTCAGTCCTGAATAAGCAGGTACTGAGAATAGATACAATAAAATAGGTAATGCCTAAAATGTCGATACAAATATTTTTATTTATTTTGTTTCAAGGCTTTAACAATTAATATACATAAGTACGTCACATATTTCCAATAAATTAAAATTTTAAAAACTGAACTTGTCCACACTTTTGGCAAATTGAGTTATGAATGTCACTTTTTTTGTGGATTGACATACAGATTTAACTGAAAAATATAATTTTTCCCATTCTAAGATTCTTTGGGCATTCAAATATTAATTTTACTTGAAGAACTAAATACTACTACTACTAGTAGTCTCCCTTATCCGCACCCAATGGTGCACAGAAAAGATTGATTTAAATACTATGGTGTTTTATTCATAAAATTCTAAATGGTTTATTACCAGATTATTTTATGACAAAGGTTCAGTTTAACCGCAACACCCATGAGTATAACACCAGAATTAAAAATAAATTTAAAGACAATCAATAGATCTAAGACATGTACTCAGAACAGCATAATGTACAAAGGATTCTCCCTTAATGAACTACCGGAGACCGTCAAACAAATAAACGGATTAAATGAATTCAGAAGCAAGCTAAGTAAAATACTAATGCTATAATAAATATTTATGTAATATATTACTGTAAGAATTTTTTATTTTTATAGCTAAATAAAAATGTACAAACAAACAAACAGGGCACTGCATTGGTACACCAAGTGCATCTTGATAATTTGTTACATAAAGGGATGATGATCAGTGACCAGTCTTACACTTCATCGCCGTCCAAGGTAACATATATGAAATATTTTTATGCGAAAATCCCATCATTTAAATAAATATTAATATGTAATACGTAGGTCTGGTGGACAAGTTTAATATTTCAAATAAGCGATTAATTTAAGTTATAGTTCAAGACGTTTATTAAAAACATTACAGGTACTCACTCAAGGTAAAAAAATATATTTAAATTAAATTATTATTATAAAAAATTAGGCCTTATGAATATCTATTCTTTGGGTGTTTCAACTGTGGGTTGGGATTCTTTTTTTGGACCAGTTTGAGTTATCGGAACTACTCTTTCGGTTCCCGGGGGTGGCAACATTTTTTTAGGAGAAGAAATAGTCAGGACTCCATCTGAAGATAATGTTGAAATAACATCAGAAACATCGTGACCTTGTGGAAGGACGTAACGCCTTATGAACTGCCTGGAGATGAACCCGTGTTCGTCTTGTTTCTCTTCGTGTTTTCCTTCCACAACTACGCAATTGTTTGTTGTTTTTACTGTGATTTCACTAGGAGAAAACTGCTGGACGTCGAGGATGACCTAAAAAGAAGAGAAAAATTGCGGGGTTAATACGGATTGCAAGAATTTATTCAAATTGATACGATTAGATCTAAAAAGTAGTTTTATTTCAATATGAAAATAAAAGGAATTTAGATATTACAAATTAAGTGATTTTGAATAGCAATCGAAAAGATGACTTTTTTATTTAGAAAAAACAGATCACAGATATATATAATTCGTGACAATGTTGAGGGTTTCAATGGACGCGGGCCTGACGCGGGAGGAGGCGAGAGACCTGGCTGGCGATAGGGTCTCCTGGAGGGATCTAGTGATGTCCAAATGCTCCACATAGGAGCGAACGTGGTGAAAAAAAAGAAGATGTAGAGGGTTTTGTACTTGAGTTTCAGAAGATTAATAAATATAAAATAGACAAAGTAATAATCAACTCAAGACGGAGCTATCGTTGAGTTGATGAAGTTAGACATGAGGTCGTCTCTTCGGCTTCTGATGTTGGTACTCTATTCTGATGATGGTTACACTCACTTCAAACTTGTCCTTGTCCAAATTGATGGTGGAAGTAGACTCCTGCCTGGCGATGTTGTGCGTCCTCCACGGGCGGAAGTAGGAGTTGCGGAAAATGGAGTTGTTGTTCTGGAAAGAGTTGAGGTTGGACAGAAGGTCGTCCCTCCTCAGCCCCAGGCCGAAGTGCTGATCCAGCAGACGAGACGGCCGCTCGCGCTCGAAGTCTTCCCACCAGTCGCGGAACATCAGGGGAACTACGGACATCTGGAAGTATAGAGAATTGTTGTCCTTTAATAAAGTCATGAATAAATAGCGTGACTGACAGAGAGTCCCCAAGGACTCTATAACAGTCGCGGGTGGAGGTGGGATCGATCCCTTAGTGCCCCTTAATAAATACGTGCAAGGTATTTTATAGTTCGATACTTTTGCAAAAACGTAGCCCACTCCCAGTTGGTGGCTACTTGTACTTGATTTTTCCATGTCTTTTTGTCTTCGTGCCTTTTAGTATTTTTGCCGTTATTTCATACAACCAAAAGTGGATATGTGGATTAATAATAATATAGGTGTGCTTGCAATATAAGATGTATGAATGTGGAGAAAGCGAAGGAAGTGTGCCAGGATAGAAGGTAAGATGCTTTATTCTTTGTAAACGACTACAAATTGGTAAGTTAGCTAATTACAAAAATAAATATAGGTAGTTGTACTGGTGTTTTGCGAATGGTTAATCTATCTAGAAGTTAACTTTTTGGAAAATTGCTATTATTATTTTTTACAACACAAATAGATATCAAATAACCAAATCGTTGAAGCGCTTTGTTGTAGCAAGACCGTGATCCAACACCTGAAATTATGAATTTTAGTTTTTTTATTTAATAATTATTATTTACTCGTATTTAAAGCGGATTTCAGTCCTAATGATTTTTGAAAAATATTTAAGTTACATAGTTGAATATCTAATTATATACCTGTATAGTTATTATTCTACTAATTATCACACTAAAATGTCTAAATTAGAGCAGAATGCAAGGCTGAGATAAGCATTATCGACAAAATTAAGAAAGGTCTTTTACGATGGTTTGGTCATGTGAAGCGGATGAATGATGAAAGAACGGCTAAAAGAATCTATGATGCGAAAGTGCCTGGATGTAGAAGTCGAGGAAGGCCGCGGGACATGGCATGACATGGCATGGCGGGACATGGCATGATAAAGTACAACAAATACTTGAAATGTGAAAAGTCGAAATAATCGACGTGCGTGCATGAGAAGATGTATGAAAGTAGAGGAAGCAAGTGAAGTGTGCCAGGACAGAGTAGTATGGCGTTCTATCCTCTCTGCCTACCCTTCCGGGAAATGGCGTGACGGTTAGTTAGTTAGATATTGGGTAGTTGGTATCAATCTATATCTGAACTTAATCCGTATTAAGAAGACCTCAGTTTTCCGAATGCATAACCTTAGCAATGTTATGAAGATATTTTCGGATACATTGGCCTTTATCCAAAACTAATATGAATTCCTGTATTCTGACTCAATTCTCAGGTGAATCAAACTAGAAACTGACTCAATTTAGGTAGGTACTTACATTTCTTATTCTCCATGGCTCATAAATATTGTGAATAAAATTAAACCAACCCCTACCAAGCATTTCTGTTCACTAAAATGAGTTTTCTTTATGAGAATTTATTTAGGCCATTAAAAAAAATCTTTTGTGCCCTACAAATTTTCGTCGACAGTCATAGTTTTCTTTGAAAATCGATATTTATAAACTGGACACTGGGCATGCTTTAGTTACAGATAGTAGGGTTTATTAATTTCATTAGCCAGGAATACAAGGAAGATAGAAGTGTAAAGCCCGCTATATACGGGACAGTTTTCTGCGCAGTTTTTCTATGTAGTCTGAAAACGGTCCCGTATACAACGAAAACTGTTTAAAAAACTGCGTGCTTATGTCAGATTTAAGCTGACATGAGAGTTAATGTTTTTTATGTAAACGTTTAAGTAGACATTGGTTTATTGTATGCTTTTAAATACGTAAAAAACCAATAACATATTTACATTATTAGCTAAATATACAATTTCCTGAGAGCAAACATACGATAATAACTTACAATCGCGTTTCAAAAATACACATATTTAGCGTGTCTTTTGACAGAAGTTTGACAGACTGCACAGTTTTCTGAACGAGAAACTGTGTAGTTTTCTGAACAAGAAACTGTCCCGTATACAGCGGGCATTAGAGTAAGGAAAAGCAGTATATTAATCTATAGAAAAAGCCCTAAGAACATTTCCCATACAAAAACTTGAAAAGGTACAATGCTATGTCGCTATAACCGCCGCTGTGACAGTACTTCAAACACGGTGGCTTCCGTAGCGTAATGGCTAAGACGCTGGACTCACGATACGGAGGTTCCGGGTTCGATTCCCGGTGAGAACACAAAAATCGAAAATGATTTTTCTCAAGCCTGTGTTTGTGATGTTGTTCCCCTCTGTAATTGGGCCTCCTGGCCTGTTGAGGTGGTTAAAAAAAACAGACTGCTCTGATTGATTGAGGATCTACCAGGTTCTAGTAAAATCTGTCAAAAGTAGGTACTATAATAAACATAATATTATTATGTTTACGTCATATCTGAACGTCCTTGTACTAATATGATCACTGAAACTGAATGCAATGTTTTGTTGTTGCCTAACAATATTAGTAGGCATATAATTTTTATCCTTATTGTCTTTGCTATCAATAAAATTATTGGCATGAAGATTTCCTTGGATAATGTTTTTTAAAACGTCTAGGTACCTGTCTGAAACTTCGTCAAAACCGACAACAGTCTTTTTTTGTAATTTGTATAGGTAAGGAGAAATAAATAACAAAATTTTCTAATCGGGGGCTGGAATTCTCCAACCGTCTATGCGAGCGCTCACAAAAACAGCGCTTTATAAATTGTCCGAATAATATAATAGGTAATCACATATTAAATGAAGATTGAACATTCAGTGAATTAATTATTTAGAATGTTTTTTTTTTAATCTTTCACTGCGTCCAATAATATTTTTTTAAATAAATAAAACAGTAAATTTACTCCCCTAATATAAAAACAATCACAAAAATGCAAAACAAATTGAGCACGAAGCTTCAGTAAACACGGCTTGTATTGGTATGACGGCTTCCCTAGACTCCCAATGATCTTATAAGCCAAGACTACTAAACTCCCACGTATAGACGCTTCTAGCTGCGTGATACACCACTCCATATAGCAAGGGTGACCAAAGTGTGGAGAACTTAACTCGTCTCTCACTGCTTATTTGTTCAATGGACAATCCAGAAAATTTTACATTGTGCGTTTTCAAGAACGTACAAATAATTAATTAATTAATAAACCAAATAATACAAAACATTTTGAGTGTGTCCAAATACTTGTAGACAAAAACTGGATTTCACAAAAACTGGATAATTACAATTAAACATCTCAACAGAGACGAGAAATTTGGAAGGGAATATGGATATCTAGGCGTTTACAGGGCTTATGACCTGTCATTGGCTGGTTTAAGTGGCCCACTTGATGTATTACAACATTCCCCATTTCACCTAGTATTTGATATCCATATCTGCCAATATACAGTAAAATGGCGCGACGCTTTACATTGTGAACAGTCTTTGTCATCCATTGAGAAAATTGCCCAGCCAATGACAGGTCATACGCCCTGTAAACGCCTAGATATCCATATTCCCCTTCCAAATTTCTCGTCTCTGTTAATATGTCGAATTGCAAATAAATACAGGTCACGTCTTTGAAAAAAATAATTCACTAGAAGAGGCGCTACCATACAAATTTTCCAAAAATATACGCTTCCTAGGGTTAATTTCATAACACCACTTATATTATCAAGTTCCACCGTCTAAAGACTCCAGCATACACTCACACTTTGAAACGTGTGACGTAGATGCCTAGTGATGACGTAGTGAGTGACGTAGTGGGTCATTAGCTGTCACTAGGTAGCATTTTCAAGTATGGAATGCCATTTCTCTGAAATTCTTTTTCGAAGGTTTACGTAAATAAACCTACATAGAATGCTTTTGAGGCGATTTCGCAAAAATGGCGCTTTATAAGTCATCCAGAAATAAATCAATATACTTGTTTTTACTATTTCAATGTAAAATTTTAAATTTGAATGATAATAGGTTTTAGATTTTAAGACTCTTGTTCGATTTTTCAGGTTGTCTGTTGAACAAATAAGCAGTAAGGAAACGTGTGTTATAACAAGATATGTTTAGATGAATCGCTGATTTATTTTCAAGATTCCAGAATAGCTGGAGCGAAGAATTTCAATTGAGGCAATCCAATATTTTGAATCTTTCTGATGAAAAACTTTTTTGTAGCAAAGTATAGCATACATACAAACTGTTTTTTTAAATTTATTTTGGAGAAAAAAATATTTTCCTCGTTTTGTAAGGTACCTACTGAAAATGTTTTAAATAGTATCCTAATTTACGATGATTTTTATTTCAAAACTTTGTTCTCTTTGTTTTGGGTAGCATTAACAATGAGATAATAGAGGTACAATGAAAGCCCCACCCTTTCCCTAGACTGTTTTAAAGACTATTGAGTATTTTTTCAGTTCACCACAACCTGATTTTTTCAAACTAATCCGCGAAATTTAATAGATTAAGGATTCAGTTTCAACTGGAAAAAGCGGAAGAAAATAAGGTTTATATACGCGACTAATGCTTTCATTGCCCTATACTGTCCTCGGCTCTAAGATTTTCATAAACACAAATCCACCCCAACCTGCTCAAGGACCTGGCCCAAATTTACAGTGATACGGAATAATTAGTAATTCTACCCCTTTTTAGTCGTTAGTTTACAAATACCTTCCGCCTCCAGCGACAAAGTCAAAACCCGCCAGCCCGCCCTCACGCCAACCACGCCCAGAAGAGTCCAAAGAAGTAGAGGGATAAAAGAACAACGAGAAGGGTAGCTTTGCGAGGAAATTATAGATATAATACTGAATAAAGCCATGGTTTATTTGAAAATATATAGAGGACCAGCTCAATTCTGTCTAACGTCACACTAAAGCGAACGCCGAGAAGGACGCCCGTCGCGACGATTCGCGTCGGTCGATGGCATACGACCTTTAAAAAAACAATTCTAGAGAAGTAAGTGTTTATGTAAAATATTGAATTATTATTTCCCACGACAACAACAGGGGTATTACAAAACGTCAGTTGGCTGATTAATATCGAGTAAAATAAAAGCGTCATGATTAACTGCTGACAAGGCGTCGGGAAGGGGTGAACAGAAGGATAATGTCCGCTCCTCACACCGTGCTGTGATTTAGTTTCTACATTTAAAGGCTATGGGGCAATTTACCAGGAAGCTCTGCAGATAACAAAACCGAGCGATGCTTTAACGAATCAAAGAAAATAAGGAAATTGAAGTAAAATAAGAATGTATGATAATAAACAGATTTACAACAAATACTGTGAAAGTGGTTCATGTGAAACAAAAAAAAAAAAACATCAACAGTCGGAATCATCCGGAGGTGCATGAAACATGTATTAATGTGGGGGAAAGCAAGGAATGTGGTGCCAGGTGCCCAGGACAGGGTGGTGTAGACGTTCTTGTCCTCGGACTTTCCACACTCTTCCGGATAATGGCGTGACGGTAAAATTTACTAATTAATTAAAAGAAAACCTTCGACTGATTTAAGACAGAACGGTAAAGATAGGTATATTAAAACTATTATAATCAATCCTGGTTTTAAAACGGCCGAAACGTAGAACTTAGAAAGTAATAAAATAATTAAAATAGTAAGATTACATGATGTCTTTTCCGTGCCTATGATCAAAATAAAATAATTATGTTAAAAATTATAGTGCGTTTTATTATATTAATGTAACACTATTAAAAGGATTTCATAGTTGCAGACCAGTGTTTATTATTAAGTAACCATACTTAATGGGCGGAATGGGACAGTTCATAAATAATATTTTATCCTAGCATTAAATAAAGTGACTAACGTAATCCAGCCAATGCAATGTCCGGTTATAAGCTTTGTAAACGCTCAGTTATCCAAATTCATGGTCTTTGTTGAGATATTTTTTTCTTTTGGTGTACCTACCTAAATTTAACTTCTTTAAGTTTAGAGTGCCAGAGTCGTATCCACTCTCGTTAGGGTTGCCATTTCTAATTCCTATAACTTTCTACTTTCTAAGTTAGACACGTTCAGTTCTGAATCCGGCAATAAGAACGCGCATTGATAAAAGTCAATTTACTCTTTCCCATCCAGACATGGACACAACCACAAATAAGCCAACGTTCGAAATTCGGAAATTCGAACGCCCGAGATAAATTCAAATCGGCCGGATTCCGAAACTCACCCCCCGTTTCCGCCTCCAGCTAAATTAAATTTTCAGACCACATTCTGGAACATTCCTTGGCGCCACGTTAGAAAAAATACATTTTGAAGAAATAAGTGTAAGATCTTAAAAAAATTTATGTACCTAGGTATTTTTAAGAGAGAAACGATTATAATTTTTATTAGTATTTTGACAACATGAATTTAAAAAATTACTTTTGACCTTAACTAACTAAACTAACCATCACGTAAAAAGAACGCACGCGGAAAGAACGGCCAGATGACCACTCTGTCCCTGACATACTGTCCCATTGCATCCTCCACAATCCATAACATCTTCTCATGCATCGCACGCCGTTCTACCTATTCCGCACTATTTCACATGACCACTTTCAAGTATTAGTTTAAAAAAAAATATCAAAAAAAAAGACATGAATATGACTATGTCACACTCATCTTAGATTATTTTAGCCGTTTTTTCGCATCATACATTCGTATCTACATGACCGAAGAAACCCATCGTTAAAAGCCTTTCACAATTTTTATCGAATAAGGCTTAGTCTAATCAATCATGCACCTAACATACGATAGTTTTTTTCCACATATTCGCCTGAGAAACACATTTCAACAGCATTAATGAATGCTGAAAATGCATTAAAAAGCCTGTGTGATTTACATTACATTTGAGCAAAAACAAAAACAAAAACTTATTTGACGTAAGTAGGAACCGCCTAATTAAATTGAAAGAATGAATAGGAGTGATAACTATTTTAAGATCAAAATCTTTGTCACTTCATTAGCAATCGCTTGTTTGTATTTATACATTTTATTTTGAAAACACCTGGTCTTCTATTAATATTATCGTTATAAATAATATCTTTTGAATCTCTGTTTATTTTTTAAGTAAAAATAAAAGTGTTTTAATGCGATATAGATACCTACTTGTCGTGAGAATGGGAGAACTAACTTATTGGTTGCCAATTGGCTGTGATCCAAAACGGCTTGCTGTGTATTATTTGTTTACAATAAGAAAATTGATGATTCTTACTAGGTGTATAAGACATTTACTTACATTTCATTTTTAAAAAAAGGCATTATAAATAGGTACCTACATTAAAAAAAGTATTAGTGGTTTAAGAAAATGAACATGATCGCATTTAAAAATCATTTCAATGTGTTTAAATTTATTTACTATAGGTAACCTACAGTAATATATTGAAACATTTTGATCAATACATAATCAGTAAAATTGCACAACAGTTAAAAATGTAATTTTTCCAGTTTATTGTTTATTATAGTAAGACATTTTATTTCCTCTTCATAAGGGGCATTAAATATCTTTTTTTTGTTGATGATTATTTTGGTAATATCTATGAAACATTTCTGGGGATTTTTTTATACAATATGTTGTTTTACGTACCTACACATAGATAAAGATGAGCATCTAAATTGTAGGTAAACTAAGTAAGTAAATTGAATTTTTAAAAGATTGCGGTTCGATTTCGTTAAAATAAATGAAATTAAACATAAGCTTTTTTCTGTAAACTAATTGAATTAAGTGATGGAAAGAAAATAAACGTTTTAGCATGTAAATAAACAAAAAGAAAAAAAAAAAAAAAACAATGTCTACTCACTGTATTCTTATTGCCTAACAAAAATCCGAGACGGGCATAGATTACTACCTATATGCAACTGTAGTACCGTACTGGTTTGGATTTCAATAGAATAAATAATACGGCGAAATCAGGGAAACACTTCGTAGCGGAGGCTCCAAACCAATCAGTACCAAGTAAAAGTAAAATATAATTCCACATAATAAATACGGCATTCGCATTCAAACTGTCTAATAAACCGTTCGCTTCCATGACATTGTTACATCAATCAATTATCCGTCAACTAGACGCAGACGCCTGTAAAGAGGAGAGATATAATAATATATTTATCTCACTTAATAGCTCGATGTTTCTGCCAACTATGATAAGTGAACTGTCATCCCTCTACCCGGGGATATTGCAACTAAATAAGTAACTGTTATATAGAAATAAAACATTTTGCAAGGGGTGATTCAATTAATCAAAAACATAGAACCTATTATAAAAGTAATATTTTTCAGAAAATCACTCATTGCCGTCCGCTTTGTATAAAACCAATATCAATATCGGCATCACCAAACCTCTAGCGAAGCCAAAACAATTTCGAGCAAAAAACATAAGTTGAGAAAGTGATTTCCTGAAAAACTAAAGAAGTGTCTGCATTTTCATTCCTAATTGGATAATTTTTCAACAGAGATAGTTTAGGAAGAAAGTATGGAAACTAGGGCATCAGTCATTGGCTGGGTACCAAGTGTCAACATCATATTAATTAACAACATTACCCATACCGCCTAGTGAATTGACATCTACCTGTCTATATCTGACCATTAATTTACAGAATTGTTAAATAGTGGTAAATTTCAAGAATTAGGTTCCCCCAATCCATATTGCAGACTCTCAGACAAGACCTTAAAAGGCCTTTAAGCATTAATTCATAAGGAGAAACCTCTATTTAAAGTATGTCAAAGCCTATAACCTCTTCCCATCATTTTCTATGAAGATAGAAAACCACAAAAACATTAAAACACCCCAAAACCCAGATAAGGAAGGCTAAGTAATCTGAAAGATTCGAAGAATGAAAAATTGTCCTTATATTTTAAATAGATTATTAACTAACCATAAAACAAGACCCTACCTTCTATATTTAATTACCGCACCAATTCCAACTCTTCGATGGATGAATACAGTTTCTGCCGCTAGAAAGGAGCGCAAGGCGTGTCAGGATGAAAAATAGTTGACTTTTCCGCCAATATGTAAATTTGAGAAAATTCAATCTATGAAATAACTTTATATCAAGAAGCCAAAAGGGTACGACGGCTAAATATTCGGTGAATGTTGAAGTTGAAATGGGGAAACAACGCCTACATAAAGAGGGATTGCTATGTTTTACAAATGACTAAAATAATCCATGAAAACAAACAAACCCTATCATCGCAATTTGCGCTAGTTAAATACATATCAATATAATCTAAAACAACATTTAGAAACTCACTGAAAGACGATAACCCATTCTAATAGAAATAAAGTATGTACGCATGCTTAATTTTTCCATTAACTAACATCCTTTTATTTCACCTAACAAATAATTGGCACTTAAATTATGAACACAACTGCATTTAAAAAAATCATATAGGTATGATATTTTTAAAAACATTGTAATGATGGCCCCACATTGTAAATCGGAATACACCACTAAGCCACAATAAGTTTGTTTCCTAAGCCATATTAAGCACAAGCTATAATTTAACACGAAACCAATTAAAATCACGATTATGTATGGTAAATGTATGAATGACGGCTAAAAAATATATGATGCGACTGTGCCTGGATGTAGAAGTCGAGAAGGCCGAGAAAGACAGGCATGATCAAGTAAAACAAGTGCTTGAAAGTGGTATGTAAGAAAGTCGGAATAATCGACGTCGTGCAATGAGAAGATGTATGAATGTGGAGGAAGCAAGAGAAGTATGCCAGGACATAGTGGTAGCGGCGTTCTTTCCTCTTTCTGCCCTGCTACCCCTTTTCGGGAAAATGGCGTGATGGTTAGTTTAGTTAGTTTATATATCCGTAGAATGTAAATTCAACAAAGGTATTCAAAGCGTATCATACTCGTTATAGATTTATTTAATTTAATCATTGAAAAAATAATGTTATCCCAAGTAAAGGATTGAAGTAACTTAGTTCTTTTTTAATCGTTAATACTTATTCAAGTAGTAATACACTTTAAAATCTCACGATCTGAATCAGGTAAGGTCTATAAGTAATTGACGTGGCAGCCTTACATATATTAAATATGCATACCTCGATAGTTCAGGACGAATGCACCGGCCAGAACACGTGTAAGCTGCAAAGAGCAAACAGCATCGTCAAACAAAAAAGATCACTTATTATTAACGGTTTAATTATTCATTATATCAGAGTGGGGGGGTCACAGCTACACCTACCTACCTGCAATAGAGCAGAGGTAAGACACCTACACGTTTTTTGGAGGAAGTTTGGTCTTGGCGCTTGTGCACTGAGATATATATGTTATGGGTACCTATAATATTATAAACTCAACAAAGCATACTGTATATATTGATGAAATATTGATAATTTTCAACAATTACTATTCGTAGTTCTGTAACCAAAGAATTAAATATAATGTTGCTAATGAAATTAACAAAAATTATTAAAGGGATAATTTCCAACATATTTGCAAAACAAATATAAAAAACAATGACTTTTTTCATAAATATGCAACAAGAGGTTCAAAAAATATAAGATTAAGAAAAGAAAAGAAAAGCTATGTCACAGAATTGTCTAATGTATAAGGGCATTAAAATGTATGAGGAGATTCCTGATGAAATAAGAAATGAACAAAATGTAAAGTTAATTTAGGGTTAAATGTAAAAAATATATGTGTGAAAAATATTAGGTGTAGGTATCATATTATAGCAAATTGAAAAATGTATAATAGTAGTATAAACGTTGTACTTAAAAAACTAAAGTGTCATTGTAAATAATATTAGTCCAATAGTATCAGTTAACTAAATATGCATATAAAACATATAAAAATATTTAAAAAATACCACAGTGATTTGATCTGTAATTTACGAAATAAAGAATGTCATATAAAGATAGCTTTCTTGGTAGTCTACTCTCATAAAAATATCAGGACGCCGAACTATTCGTTACTACTGTAATCCTTTTTATACAGAATCAATCCTTACTAACGCGATAGAATGCTAAACCACTCTGTCCCGGCACACTACTTTTGCTTCATCCACATTCATAAATTTCTTCACATGCGCGCACGGTGATTATTCCCACTTTTCACATAATGATTATGTCCACAATAACAAAACACGAAGTAGTTTTCTTTCAAGTAATATAGGTTGACGTTACTTACTTGATCATACTGTCTTTCTTCTCGGCCTTCCCTGACAGGCTACATCCAGGAACACTTGCATTATAAAAATTTTTTCTACCGTTCTTTCATCAATTATTCAGCTTTCCCAGTGTGCCTACTGCCTACTACTTGTAATTACAGTGGGTACCAATGTAAGTACGTATTGAACTTTAGTTCATGTAAATACCACAATTCCTACTAAATGTGTCAGTATTGTATTGATGCATCGTCTTTCTCCTCTGACGGCTTGCTACGGTAGATATAATTAATAAACCAAATATGGGTGATTCCTGACATGGAGCAGATTTGTATCAGGTATCAAAGGGCGCGATATGGCCAAGAATTGTGCATATTTTTATTTGTTTTCTATTATTTTTAATCTGGTTAGCAAAAAAAAGATTTGATACTTATAGTTATGAATAATGCATCGTAATTTTTTTTCTCAATGGCAATTAAACAATAACTTTAGGTAGGTACCTACAACCTTTAATCAAAATAATTTAAAATGTGTTAGAAGCCAAATTAACGTACACATATGGGCAAAATTATATTACACTATTATATAGTGCGATTGTTTATCATGAACTAGAGTAATTTTAATGTGTAGTTCTTTCTGAATAATTTCAGAAAAATTTTTATAGAATTTTTAAGAATAATTTATCGTCCTTAAAATATACAAGACATTTATATAAGACCACTATTGGAATATGGATATCAAGTATGGAGTTCCTACTTTACTAAAGACATCGAACTACTTGAAAAAGTCCAAAGATTGTACTTACAAAAAATTCGCAAATTATTAAAAAATTTGCCATATCACTGTAGATTAAAAGCACAAGGAACATACATAATTGGAAGAGCGACAGAAGAGAGGGGATTTAATTGACACTTACATAATACTAAATGATAACTACGACTGCCCCCTGCACGAGATGTATCAACTAATCCCAACACAAATCTACGGGCCCACAACTGAAAGCTCTATTATCCTCAATTCCACTTCAACCCTAAGAAAAACATATTTTACACAAGGGTTGTTTCAGACTGAAACAAATTTCCAGGCCTAGTTGTCCCACTCACGACTCCACGGTCAACCAGTTCAAAAACCGTTTAGATGCAGAAGGCAGACAAGAAACAGTACAAAGGATATAGGCGATACCAGCCAAGCCCCCTCTATTAACAAAACAAAAAAGCTGTGGCATATAACAATAATAATAATTGGTATATACCTACTTACACACCTTCAAAAGCAAATATGATTGTTTGGAATAATTGGGTAATATGGTTCTTCCGAATTCATGAAGTATCTTTAAAATCCATATAAATATTTAAAGTATATTTATTATAATTCCAACATATAAAACACAAAACTCAAAAATGCCTAGTATTTTTATTTAATAAATTTAAGTTTTAAAAACAGGCAAAATTACGGAATGATTTTTAACGTCTGTTATTGGCTATTACGTCATACCCGTCCACCGTGAAAGGCGTGAAATTCATTCCGAAGTAAAGCGCCTATATTGCAAACGTCATACCGCATGGAAAAATTTTTGAATTGGTTTTTAAAAAGCGCTAAATTCTATTTCAAAAAGCGCTACTTCAATATATATGATTTCCGTAAAAACAAATTAAAAATTCCTTGGATATTGTAATTTTTAATCAATTTTTTGAAGTAGAAAAGTAATAAAAATCGTGAAAGAACCAAACATAAAGTAAATTATTCTTCAACCAAGTCGTGAATACAGTGCAAATTAATTTATTAATGTAATGAAAACTAAAATCATAAGATTAGTATCTATGCTTTTAAAATAAATTTGTGCATAATTTTATGTAGTTGGTACGCGTACCTTATTTGGTTGTCATGAATATTGTATACCTAATTAGTTTTAGGTATAATCTGACCCTGGTCTGTTATAATGCGGTCATTACAGTTTGATTAATATGTGAAGCCGGTTTGAAAAGTGCATTAACTTTCGCGTCAAGCTTGCGAGCCAATATTATAACAATATGCGTACCTACCAGTAACAGCGTATCTACCCGGGAACCTCATTATAATCTTTGGTCAGGGGTGGCCAACGTATGGTGAGTGCCTAATATGGAATATAGGGTATTTTTAGATTGAAAATAATATCTTAAATACCTAATATGAATAATCAAATATAAAAATTAAATTTAAATTTAGGATATAACAATGTTATGACCTTAGAGACCTAGAGGAACTTCACTATAACGCCATTATAACCATCGATTGTTTTCCTACCACGAAACAGAAACTACCGGACTTGATGGGTTTTTAGAGCAGTCTTGCTTACTATAATCGCCATACACCTCGGATGTTCGACATATTTCATTACAGTGGGTCGTCCTTTACGAAAGCACTTTCTAACTTTTATATAACACTTTGCACCTTGCTTGGTATTAATAATGATTTGGAAAAATATTCCTTATTATTTTAATATCTGCCTACTGCACTGATAGTGAACATATCACTCATCATCGTCCATCATATATAGTATAATATCATATGGATTTTCGCAAACATGCCTCAAAGCCCAGCCGACGCCCCACCTTGCAAGTTCCCGTGCATCCTTCTAAAGGCAGGTTTTGATGTAATCACCGCCTAAAATAGAAAAAAAGTACATTGCCACTTCTCTGGTTCTACGCATTAACTATATAGGTAGGTACCTACTCGTATATTCAGTACGACCCTTTTTTGTAAGCTTAGGAGACGGGTGCTTTGAAAGCATCCGTTTGCGGTCAATCAGTTAATAAATATTTTTTCACGAGGAATCTTTCGAATTAAATTTTTTTAATTTTCATCAGAAATTTTTTTAAATATGCATTACTATTGACACAAAAAAGGGACACTTCCTTATTCTGGATATACCACTGCTTAACCAATAATCCATTTTTTATTCAGTAAAAGAAATGAAAATAAAGAAAATCGTAAATGTCTCTACATTTAGACCTCTACCTGCTAGAAGGTAGGGGTTGCAATATTGATATGTCCAAGGAAATTTAAATAAAGAAGATCCTTGTATATATCCATCTTATCATGTAATAGTGGCAGCAAAACCAAAATGCTACCCTCCAAAGAGATCCTTCAGTGTTAGTAATTAATCATTAAATTTGGAATTTCACTAATATAGTCTATTAACTACCTATCGCACATCTCTACATGGCAATATAAATCGGTAGTTAAGGTAATTCTCACCATTTCTCCAGCTTCATCTATCTTTCAAGATGACGTGAGGCTGTTGATTATTTAGGGGTGCTTAGGGCAGGGGGTGGCGGCGCGGCGCAGGGACGGGAAGGGGTTGAATGCGGGGCGGGGGGCGAGTTCATTAATCAGTCGGAAACGATTATTCAAACGGTCAGTGGCGTAGTGTATTCTGTATTCCTCGCAGAAAAAGCAACGGAGATGAATTGGTGAGGGATGAGGAGCGATCGTTTGGAGGGATATTGATCGGAAGTGGTGGAAGCAATTAGATACAGACAATGGAGATGGGAAACATTTAGCACAAGTCAGAAGAAATACTTGTGTGTAGATGTGTTTGGGAGTGTTACAAACCCTTTTGTATTGAAAGACCTACCTACTACTACTACTTTCCCTTATCCGCACCCAATGGTGCATAGGGCACTGCATCGGAACACCAAGTGCAGCGTATCTTGATCATTTTAATACATGAAGGTAAGATGATCAGTCTTACGCTTCAGAACCAGTCCAAGATATCACACATGAAATATATTAATATGAAAATCACATGTAAATAAATATTTCATGTTGATCCCCTACGGGAATCGAACCCGCGACCTCATGCACGGTAGCCAAAAATGCGCTACCACTACCTACCTACCAACAGTTATTTTAATATCGATTACCTACAGTGAAAATAGAGGAGCCGTAATTCCTAATAGCCGTAAATGCTTGTAAGTGGGCATGTAAAAAGTCGGAATAATCGACGTGCGTGCATGAGAAGATGTATGAATGTGGGAAGCAAGAGAAGTATGCCAGGACAGAGTGGTGTGGCGTTTTCTATCCTCTTTGCCTACCACTTCGGGGAAATGGCGTGATGGTTAGTTAGTTAGTTAGTAATTCCTAATCATTTATTTTGTTGATTGATTCGGCATTCACCTTGTAACACTTCATAATTAATTATGATTAAATAAAACGATGTTATGTGTTACTATTGGTTTATTCTATAGAAATAGAATTTACCTACATATACCTGGTTTCGGGAGTAACGTTCTCCCATCGACTGGTGAAAAGACACTAAATTAGAATACAGATGTTATACTGAAAAATACAGAAAAATTACATTGCAATACTTAAGAATCTAGACACAAGGGTAACATAAATATTGGTACATGGGAGTAATAGAAAAAACAGGAAAAAACACATCTTGGAACAGTGGTGATGGTAAAATACTAAGAAGGTATACAAACAACAAAAAAAAGTTTGATAATTACTTAATTGCTTGCTAAGTGGTGGCAGTTGATGAACTGGGGTCTTGAGGTAGTGTAGGTAAATTCTATTTCTATAGAATAAACCAATAATAACACACATAACATCGTTTTATTTAATCATAATTCCTAATAATTTATTTAGATTTTTTATTTATTAGAGTAATACTGATCGTCTTACCTTCGTGTAACAAGACTCACTGCGCTTGGGGTACCTAATTCAGTACCCTGTGCCCTGTGCGCCTTTTAAAAATATGCTTCTATGCTTTAAATTATTTGAATATAACTAATAAAAGTTAAATAAAAATACTTGGTACACTTCCACGGTACACTTCTATACTTTTTTTCACTCTCTCGTATTGGTTGGTAATCTACCAGCTTCCAGTAAAGTCTGTCACCAAAAGTTCCCTAACATACATACTAAGATAGATAATATGCTAAAGCTAAATCCGGTTTTTTAACATTCTTGCTTTCTATCCACAAACATTGCAAATTGCAAGTAGATGTAACGTAAAATGTTAATATACGATTAGGTAGGTACCTACCTACCTAATATCATAATATTATCATAACACTAAAAAATTAAAAAATATTTGATACATACCGCATTATGACATATATATACCTATATCAAAAATCAAAACCAAGGATTTTCAGAAAAATGACCCAACTTCCTTAATCAAAATATTAAAATACTCGTAGATTCCCTATATTGAATACATACCTACTTTTAAAATAGTAACAGTTTCGTTAAATCTGGACGTTCACTGTTGATTATTCGTTTGCAGTTTACGTCTGAACTCCGTGACGTGGATTTTACTGGAAACGTGCGCGGAAACTTGCGGTATGTGACAGGTCGCTTAACTTAGAGGCACTTTGTGGAATGACTATGGCGATGACGATGACAGTAAAAAGCCTCTAATGCATAAAATATAAGATAGATTAATATGTTCACTGACAATCAAATGTGGAACGAAAAAATCTTGATAACCATAAAAACATTTTCTTGAAATCGATGTCAAATTAAAATTCGTTACTGGATTGTTATTATGTTCGTTACCTTTCTATAATGTTTATATCAAGAGATTTGATTCGCTAGTTTGTGAATGACGTCACAATCAAACCTTCAATCAGATGATAGTATTAAAGCACCGACGCCCAGAGAGCATTCTCATTGGCCACGCCTTCCCGCGCTCTATTGGCCGGCCAATGGGGCGCGTGGAGGGGATGCGAGGGCAATTTTTGTATCGAGAACAAAACGTGTTTTAGAATCGTGTGCGGCGTGAGCGTATGCGTTAGTCCGTCGTATGTCAGTTTTTTTATTCAAACCGTTCACCACGATCGACCCGGGTTTGTTTATATTCGAAAATCGATAAAGAAACGCAACAAATTAACACGGTGATTGTTATGTTTATATAAAATATACGTGAATATTCATGTGATGGTTAAGTTTACCATACCTATTTTAACAATACGTTAAAAAGTGAACATTAGACAGCTTCGGTATTTATGTTTTTACACATTAAAAAAGTCAAGTGAAATTAAGTGCTAAAAACATTAAATTGATCATATCAACAAAGCTTGATTTCGAAACGTTTTTGACAGTCTTAAATTTTATGACAGATCAACGTGGTTCCGTGTGGCAATCAGTCGCCGACGTTAAGTTAAGTTTTATTGCCCTTTAATGAGTGGTTTTTGAATTTAGAGAATTCTCGTATTCTGACTGAACGGTGACAGTTAATCACGCCTAATTTTTATGTAAATTGGCCGTCAAGATTTCGCGTAAAAAAAACAAGAAGAACCCGTCCAGTAGAACGCCATGGTAAGGCGCGGCGGACAGGGAATTCCGATATAGGCCGAGGATAGCCCCATGGTAAGAGCAGATATCAGAATAAACCCCTTTTACAGTAATTAACTTAGTTAATAAATTTTCAGCCGAAAGCAGAGATCTGATATCATTGGCCGAAAGTCATAGTCGTTCTCAGCTGGGACCTAAAAATGTTCTAGGTACGCTTAAAATTTGAATTCCAGTTCAGCGTGTAGAACATCATTTAAATCGTAGCTGAGATTGACATGGCTATGATTTCCAGCCTCAGTGATTTAAAAATACAAAGTATTAGTAGGTACCTGCCTACTACCTACCTAATTAATTTAATGAATTGGTTTGTAAGTAGGGTAGGTGTTTTTATTGATAATAACGAACATGCTTTAAGGTGTCAGTAGATATAATTGATTTATAGGGTTGTGATTTGCGATCAATCAATTAACATAATACCTAGGTAATATTTTTCAAAGGACACATTTATTTCGTTTCTATATTTTTTAGCATTGTCAAAATAACATTATTGTTTTTGAGGATTAAAAATGTTCTTATCAGTAAGTAACCGTGACACTCGCACAGCCTGCATTTTTAAACTTACCTTTAAGTTATTTTTTACCTAGGTACCTACCTATCTACACTAAATGAAACATAGGGTATATCTGATAAGTAGGAACCTACCCAGTGCTAATTGCTACCCATCACAACCTGGCTTGATCATAATCCGATTAGCTATAATTTTTATCGAATAAAGTTTTAATTATTTTTGTATTTTTAATCTTACTTATCTGTGATTTTAACTCCATGTGTATGTTTTGTGCAATTAAAAGATAGATTATATTATAAATTAAAGTTGTTTAGCTACCAACCCCTATAGCACCTACCTACCTAACCCCCTTTTACTAATCATAAAACTAAATAGTCTCTTAAAATTATAGACTGACCACTGTTAAGCCACATGTGAAATCTGTAGTTTTAGTGGGACTTCTCTAACTAAAACCATATATTCACATGGTAATATTTAAGTACTTATACTTATGGAGTTATGGTGATTTTTTAATATGTATTTTTAATTTGTCGAAAACAATATTTATTAAAAAATTACAAAAAAGACAAGACATAAATTATGAAGATATAAAATAACATTGTTTTTACCACAAAAAAGTAAAATTAAAATAATTATAATAACTTTTACTTACTTTTACCTCGTTATTTCTCATTAAAACCTCCGATATACAGTGTTTCGTATTTAAAAAAAAATTTAACCGTCGATTTTCTAGGTACATAATTTATTTTAGGACCCATAAAATTTATGTACTAATTGTACTTGGCTAAGTCAATGCTAAATTAGGAATGGTCTTAATATTGATATTTATTTACCCAAAAAAGGTAAGCAAATCTTAGAAAAAACCTTTTTTAATGTTTACATTGTGAAAACTGTGGTCGGGTAAGAGAGTTTACAACATTATTGCTTTATCACCAAATCTCGCATTGACTTGGTCACGCGTCCGACCGATTTCTGGAATATTTTCGACGACATGAAAACTGGTTTCTACTACCAATAGAAAAAAGGCTATTCATATAATTTACCACTGATATCTAGGTACCAACTTCTATATTTTCTTAGTTTTTCATTATTTATTAAATTCACTGAAATGTATTGAGATGTCTTTGAACGCGCAACTATCGATCGTTATTAAATAAGTATGGATTTCTTGATTTGTGCTTTAATATTATGTACCTACCTAATACAATACTACTTATGCATTGTTTTTACGGCTTTTGACAGATATCATCATCATTGCCCTTTATCCGCACTTAATGGTACATAAGGCGATGCTACCAGTGCGTTTATTAAGTTGCTGTGTATCCTATTAATTTATTATGATAATTTCAGGCAGAGATGACCAGTCTTACGCTTGGGGCTATTGTCGGCACTGCTGTAGGGATAGATAAAAGATATAGATATATACATAAAAGTACTTATATATATATATTTAAATAAATTGTCTTGAAGCTGATTTGTCGCCTTTCTTATAGTAGTTTATTTTGCTTGTATTTAGTATTTATTTTTAGACACATACTTACCTATGTAATGACCATAAAATACCGATATTCGTAAAATAAGTTAGCCCAACGCCAAAAACATGTTATTCCGGTATCTTATCCCTTACATACTATCCCTTTTTTTTCCCCGATTTGATTTCGATATTGTTATTTCAAATTTATAAAATTTCTCGTGTCTGAGTAGTAGTGCCTAACTTTACTTGTTTTCAATTATGAAATGTCTTATAATTGTAATATATCGCACCTTAGGGTGCATTAGGCACTGATATTGATACTTACACTTTATATTACCTACCTACAAAAATATATGAATGTAGGTTTCCATATAACAATTTACTAATCGGTTAAAAGTAATTATTATTCAAATTGTCAGTTGTATTTTCCATCAGAAATACGAATTTAAAATCCGAATCTACGGACTGAAAGTAAAAACAGAACTTAATTGAATTTAAATGTTTCCTTTTCACCAATTAATCAATTCAAATTTAGATCATTGGTCGTAGTTATTAAAAATTCGAATGACAAGCAGTTTTCCTTCTATGAATGAATCCAGTTCTCTACTTCTCTCTGGCTTGATTAAAAGTTACATTGTTCCTCACCCATCAATGGATTCCAATTTTGAATACTCTCGGCTGCGTTCGAATTTGTCATTATCTCTGGTTTATCTGCATTTTTACGGTCGGGTGGTTTTTTTTCTAGTCGGCCGGCGTCATTTGGCCGGGGTTGGTGGCAATATGTTGTATAAACCCCGAATAACAAACGTTACTTGTAATATAATGTCGGGGGACGTACCGAAAAATGCACAGAAATGATTCACAGAGTCACATGGCCAAGACCACTGTATCAATCATAGGGCACAATGTGTTTACAGGACCGGGATTAGAGATAACACAATTAATTTTGTAAATAAACTGATAACTTTTTTTTACGTACGGCATAAAAATATTTTAAAACTTGTTTTAGTGCAAACAATTTGAAAAAAGGAAAGTACTAGGTATATTATGTAACTACGACTGTTAAAAAATCATTTTTCCTTCGTTTGTTGAGTGGGTAGAACCACGCGGGAGGTCTGCTATTTAAATTTTTATTGTTGACTAGGTCATTATCAAAAGGCAATTAAGTTTTTTCTCATGTAGGTAATTTTTGATAGGTATTTTACTAGTTCTGTCAAAAAAAATAACTAGATATTCTAAGATCGTGCGCTAATTTTTCACAGAAAACTTTTTTATAGAAAACTATTAGGCACATCTTTGAAATCTGTCGAAACTTTAGGACGCGGACGTAAGAACTCCAACCGTTCATGCGCTTGGTAGTAGCAAGACGTGTTTGGTCTCTTTATTGTAGATTCAGCGCTCTTGAGGCAAATTAATAGTGCCGTACACATTTTATACTTTAATAATAGCGCTCATCCACAGGTACTCATAAATTAATTCTCAAAAACGCACTATGGTCAATTCATATTTTTTTAATTTGATTACATTAGGGTTACCTAACAGCTACAAGGCTTTGAATTGTAGTGTGTTGACAGTATCTCGTTAATCAAGCCTGGTCGTCTTGACATAATGTAGTCTCTGTCGGCCCAACGCTTGTCGCGCTGTGCATTGATGCGGGGCGCGGAATTTAATCAGGAACTCACGAATTAGTGATTTCAGACACGTGAACTTAATGGTCTGTTTCCAACACCACTCGACGGATCCACACCTCACAGCGCCATTGGTCACACCTGACTACGCCATACCATCACTCCACCTCTCCACAGCGCTCTTCTTCACCACACTAGAATAGAGCTATCAATAAATAATTTGGGTTTCCAAAAATTCAAACGAAATTCGGTAATTACGAACCAATAATTCTATTTTTAAATAAATTATTTTTAATCGGATTGATGAATTATTCGGCGTCGCATAGTTCATCAGGATTTTATCCTGATAAATTATATCGGCGCCGAATATTTTATCGGCCAACGAAGAATCATTTTTGTAATTTTTTATATCCCTTCTATAATTATGAATTTCCTATTTTTCTCAACGCACCCTTCGGCACCGGGGAATATATCGCGGCAAATGTGAAACATTTTTGAAAATTCACAAAAGATCGTACGTAAGTGCCATTAGAATGCGTGCCGCTTATGTCCTTTGCATGTTTAAATACTAAGCACACATGTGTGACACATCGTGACAACAATGCGAAGCGATCTGTTCACGTTTTGATCTCCAAATTGCTATCATTTCCAATTAATGTCCACAAACGCAAACCTGACCAAACACTCGTGGTAATTTACAATTTACATCATTCTTCAAAACAGTCAACACACTTCTACACAGAATATTCCGCCATTATTACAGTGTACTTAACGGATTGTGAAAAACACATCTGACCAAAACTGTAAGAACTCAAATGGGAGTTGGTACTTACATATTTCGATTTTGTGAATAAATTATACGCTTAAAAAAATTATCACAGCTTAAGTAAATTGTGTACCTGCTGCATACTTTAAAATTTTATCCACATTTTTAGTGTTTTTACGCTTTTCTATTTCTGAGTTTCTATAATAAAATTGTTCCATCAGATATCAAAATTTTAACACTGTATCTCAACGCAACATTATAATTTATTCACAGCGACCAGTTGATAATGAGTTGATGATAATTCATAAAAACGGCGCTATATAAATTGGCTTAATTTATTATAATTAACTCAAAATAATAATTTTGCTCAACTTTTTGCTTAGGTAATCGTCCGAAAAACTAAATTAAACTTACAAGATTTTTTTTTCAAAACATGTGACGAAATTTTTCTTCGAAGAAGAGGTAAAATTAATTTTTATTTTGTCTGTTTGAATTTCGATATCTGCCCATTTCTATTTCGCTCCTGTAATATCTCATCGTATTTGCCTCGCCATTTTTTGCCCTTCCGCCCTTATCTCCTCATGTTGCTAGTAAACCGCTATCTATCTATTTCTAACTTAGGCTTATCCTTATGTTGTTTTATCTTCTGTCTCTGCCTAACACTGCTGCCTAAATTATAAGTACTGATATTGGTTGTTTAACGCTAATGGGATTTCAATATTTTTTCTTAGCTTCTTTTACAGCTAATGTAAATTAAAATAAATATTTATTTTAGAAAGGCTTTGGTACCTACAACATTAAAATTAGTTCCTGTGTTACAATAAAATTTTACTATCATAAATGTAGATAAACTAATAATGAACTCATTTTAATAACAAATAACTAATTTAATGGTGAAAAGTCAGCCTCAACACGGCTAGATTACAATTCTTGTAGATACCAAGCGCATGGATTGCACTTTTTTTAAAGCCTTGATCGATTCTCTTAGTCTTTCGCAGTTATTAAAATCGAATTGTTTTTGAATAAATGTATCAAACATCTTTTAGAATCGAAGTTGATAGGTACCTACATGCTTATAGGTTATCAAATAAAGAGCACGTAGGTAATGTGTTATTTTTCCTTATTTTGACGGAAAACATAACATTGCAGTTGGTTATTGACATGTTCAATTTTTATAGTCATATTTTACGATTTTAGTGACACATTTCTTTGTGTATTTTTCCACTTTATCACCTTTGTAATGTGAGGAAAATGCTGTCTGCGTCGTAAAATAAGTGTTTTCTATATGTGTTACGTTGATCACGTACCTATATCACAACATTAGATATAGCGACGACTATTTTATCGATACCCATTAATTGTTGTGTATAGCCATTAAATTACTTTATAATAAAATTTTGCGGTTTAAGAATGAGGACACCGCAATATCGATTTGTTTCTGCATCATAAAATAATGTTTTTTAAAGCAGATAATAATGTAAAGAATGATGTAAAACTGCTTAAGAAAAAGAGAGAAAAGTAATAGGTATGGCTTCAAAGGCAAACTAAATCATATATATTTGAAGTTTTATAGACTGATATGGGTAATTCCATTTCCCGACATCTCCTTTCCTCCTATCCCCGTCATATAATTTTCTTTCGATGTCAGGATGATGTGATGTCAGTCGTGTGATTTTCATATTAATTTTTCATTTGTGATACCTTGGACTGGTTCTGAAGCGTGAGACTGATCATCTTACCTTCATGATGTAATAAAATGATCAAGATACACTGCGCTTGGTGTACCAATGCAGTGCCCTATGCACCATTGGGTGCGGCTAAGGGAAAGAAGTAGTAGTAGTAATAGTATTTTGTTTCTTGATGTCCCTTTGTCATTTATATCAGGGAAAAACTGTTATTTACTTTTATTTATTTTACTTTATTTATTAGGGAAATTGGTTATGTTTATTTATACAAAATTCAACTAACTAACTAAGCATCACGCCATTTCTCCGAGGGGGAAGGCAGAGAGTATATAACGCCACACCACTCCGTCCTGGCACACTTCCCTTGCTTTCTCCGCTTTTCATACATCTTCTCATGCACGCACGTCACATGTAAAATTCCACTTTTAAAATATTTAGGTAAGCTGTGGTTTTCCCTACCAACAAAAAACGAATTACAGTTTCTTAGAATAAATTAAGTATCTAGTATCTATACTAAGAAATTTAGATAAATATTTACTAGCTAAATTAATTCTTATTCGAATGACTGCGATAAATTTATCTAGCAAACTAATTTTGTCTGTTAATTTATTCGTAAATAACATACTCCCCTTTTCAACAGGATTATCAATAAAGGAATAGGAATAATGTGTATCATTTTTCTTTGTGTATAGTTTGTGATTATTATTTAGATTTACCTGTGTCGTGTAGGTTTGTGCTAACAGCGCGTGGTATGTAGGTAAGACTATGTCAGTATCCTATGTTATTTCAACAACTTACTCTAAACCGGCGTTTCATTCAAGAGTCTTCAACTTACGTAAAACATGCTAAAAATATTTTCTAGCCTCGTGGCTCGTAGTAAATACATGAACATACGTATGTATTTGCATTCCAACACATACCTATGCAAACTGGTTACATATACCTACATATACAGAGGTACAACAATAACAAACTACCAAAATGCTAAACGAAACAAAAAGATGTAGATACTTATAATATTATAATTTGAAGCTATCCTAACAATGATTTACAGCATTCGTACTGTCGCTTCCTACCATAAATAATACTATTATTTCATATGAATTTATAGTATTGTGGTTCTTACGATTGCGAATGTCGCGGGTCACAATTTCAAGTTTTGATTCTCACTCTACCGCAGCTCAATTTCTACTTTTTAAACAAGCATTTACGACTAATTTTAAATTATCTTAATTTACAAATTAATAGTAGGTAGGTACCTACCACAGGTGCATAAATGTAAATGCGTGTTAGCGTAGAAACTTAAATTGCATTTTTTTCTTGTAAAAAAAAAGCAAATCCTTAAAAGCTTTCTTAATTTATTTGTTAAATGCTATTGAATGCAGTTGAAATGCGATCTCTCAGGCGAATGTGTGGTAAAACTATGTATGATAGGTGCACTAATGTTGAAATTAGAGCAGAATGAAATGCTGAGATAAGCATTATCGACAAAATTAAGAAAGGTCTTTTACGTTGGTTCGGTCATGTAGAGCGAATGGATGATGAAAGAACGGCTAAAAAAATATATGATGCGACTGTGCCTGGATGTAGAAGTCGAGGAAGGCCGAGAAAGACATGGCATGATCAAGTAAAACAAGTGCTTGAAAGTGGGCATCTAAGAAGTCGGAATAATCGACGTGCGTGCATGAGGAGATGTATGAATGTTGAGGAAGCAAGAGAAGTGTGCCAGGACAGAGTGGTGTGGCGTTCTATCCTCTCTGCCTACCCCTTCGGGGAAATGACGTGATGGTTAGTTAGTTAGTTAGTTAGGCATTAAAAATACCAGCCTATTATGCTGTTACCTACTTCAATTAATTGTTATTTGCTAATATATATATATGTATAAATGTATATGTATATACGTCCGTCGTTGATTATTAATTCAATTTTGTGTTAAATACGAGATAAACACTGCATGGATTCAAAAATTTATTTAACAAAAATGACGATGTCGTTTCAAGTTTAGGTAGACGCTATCAATCCGGACAAAAAAATGCCCAAAATGGTTCTAGAAAGCTAAGTGCAGCGGCAATAAAAGGCGCCCTTGCCAAGCGACATAAAATTAGGCAAATTCTAGGAATCCTAATTATATCCGACCCACAGCCGGCGTTGGCGGGTCTTCTGCCAAGCAAGAAATATCCTTCGATCGATATGCCATACGGCCGGAACTCTTATTTCGTGTTTCAATGTGCATTCAAAACACCCAGACGATAAATATGGTTTATCGAGGGAATGCGAGTTCTCCGGCAAAACTGCGATAAGTTTGTAACGATAGAAAAATGTAGATAGCGATAAAAATACTTCCACTATTGTTTTTTGTCAATTTTTCTTCATTATATCCGGATTCGTCAGGGGTAGATTTAAAACATTGGAGTTTATGTATTTACTAAGCAAACTTTATTTAAATAATATGGTAGTCCGATGCCTAAAGAGACCAAAACGTGTGCACTTAAATATTGTCCATTTTTTTAAAACAAAAATTAAAAATAATAAAATATCGTTGTTTGTTCAAACATTGGCATGATCAAAGAATAATAATATATGTACTTATATTACCTAACTATTATAGTCATATAAATATGATCATTGTTTAGAATAATTGTTCTGCAACGCCATTTTTGTGAAAAATCATCTCAATGGCGTACATGATCGAATGCAATATTAAGTAGGTACCTACTTTGAGTTGACTATACATACTACATACTTATAAATAAGTAAATAAATAAATAAATAAATAAAATAAAAAAAATTAAATGTATTTTGTCTTAATATTGTATTTTGTTAACTATGTAACTATCTTTTTTTAAATTTTTATTATAATTATTTTGTAATCTTTATTTAAAAAGAATTAAAAATAATGTTTATTATGTTAAATGTGTAACTTTTTTTATATATATAGTACCTATGTACAATGTAAAAGCCCTATGGGCGTCAAAGAAAGTAAATAAATAAATAAATAATATGTCTTTATATCCTTTCTGCCTACCACCAATACAATGAAACGGCGTGAATTATTTTATTTTAATTCGCTAGCATAATATTTTTCTCGTAAATAGATATGTAGGTACCTACCTAAGCTGGCACCACAATCAATCAAAAAAGTATTATTTGCATTTCAGTATTTTTCTTCAAACACACTCGTAACTATATACATAGGTACATCAATGTAAACATGGCAAGTTTTCGTAATAATTCTCGATCAAATTCAACAGAACGTGTTAATATTTCGAAATATTACCTATTTCAAATTTACCTGGAGTAAATATTATGACAATAATAATTTGTGGACCAAAACACCTAAATGAAGATGACAAAATATTCAATTGTAGGTGAATTATTAAGAAACAAATTTATTTCGACTGCTTTTCTCAATATTGGCTTGCCGAAAACCGGCTAAATTATAATAAAGATTGAATGAAGATTTGTGCGAATAAGATATATATCTCGGGAAACGGCTCGCGACTAGTATGAATCCCGATCGATAACTTTTAACGCGTGTTCCATTGTGATCGCGAAAACGTTAAACATCCATGGGTAAGAAATCGTTATCACGTCGCTCATTACCGAGTCGGTACTGATCTGTGATCGAGCAACATAGAGCATAATAACTAATAATCGATTAAATTTCTTCGCCAAAAAAGCTAGAAAAGTAGTAGGTAAGTTGATATCGTGAAATAAAAACTACCATCGCATAGTAACGAAAGGGGTAGCATATCAAGATTTTTGGTAAAAAAGCTGTAATTTCAGAAGTTATTTAAGTATGTTGTGCTCTGTAGTTTCGTGCAGGTAAGGCAGGTAGGTACTATTTTTATAATTTAATTTTTTTGTACGTTATTATTTGTTGCACTGCACTACAGCGCACATTATACGGACAGAAAACTATACAGTT